>OX352472.1:19970200-20225200 GCA_947093115.1 Brenthis daphne | reverse complement strand
ACAAAAAAATCAGCTTTTTACTTTTATCATATTAACTAAAAAAGTTCTTAAAAGATACTGTCGGACTTCTTTTGGGATAGGTTCAAAATGCACAGTTCTAAGCATAGATAATAAATGTTTATATCCCTTACATCAAGGCTTAACTGTATATTAAATTCTGGATCAAACGAGGTCGACTCTTCAAGTTTATCTAGCAATAAAACCGGAACAAGATGACACGTAGCGATATGGTGCATTTTGCTTTTAAATGCAATGTCATTTGGCAAAGTAATCTTGGTTTTTTGTCTTAATACCTTACATAGCCCTAAGCTGGGATACGTTTAACTACAGTGCTTGTACTAAGAAGAACCACATGTTCTCAATCTTAGAGATCGGAGATGTGGGTGGTTTGATCAACAGGGAAGTCTTTAAGCTTTTACATGTTATGTATTTTTTGTTCAAAATAAATTTTAATATGGTTTTTTTTTCAATTTTTGGCAAGAATGTGCGAAACTAGTTTATTAATATACTAGCGACTCACTCTCGCTTCGCTAGGGTTCGTCCCTAAGTTGCTTCCCCATACAAAATTTCATCCCCATTTTCACTCCCTTAAGGGTTGATTTTCGAGATAAAAGCTGTCCTCTATTCTTCCCAGGGCCTCAAAATATCTTTTTATTAAGTTTCATCTAAATCGGCTTTGTAGTTTCGGTTACAAACAAACAAACAAAAAATCTTGTCTCTTTATAATAGTAGTATTATTAACATATAAAATTGAAATGTCTGTTTGTTAATGTTTCTCTCTTTCACACATTTATCATTTGTTATAAGGAAAGTAAATAGTTTATCAGCAGAAGAGTGACATAAATTACTGTTTAGTACATTATCTGGTTTATATAGAATATTTTTTTATGTCAAATTATCATAATAGAGACCTGCCCTCACTTTGTTCACGTTCGAGTGCGAGCTGTTTATCTTATTGTACTTTATTTTTAGGTATTTAATTAAACTAGTGTTCGCCCCAAAATTCATGCCTAATCTTTTAAGAAATAATTAATTAAGTGTAAGTTCTTGATAACTCAACATCTCTATGAATCTTGAAAAAATGTGCACAAAGATTTTTAAATGAGCGATGAGTACTCGAAAATACTAATTCTAATAGATTACTCTCATTGAAACTATTCTTATGAGTCCAAATACGGTATATATGCCGTAAGTTTCTGAGGAATTGAGCATCCCGCAGACTATTTGACGCTACAGCATCAGCTCAAGGTCGGCATGTCTTGGAAATACCATCGAAGTAACAGCCCACCAAATTTTAAATCTGATTTCTGATTTTCTGAAAGTTTGATGAGATCTGTGAAAATCTGTGAAACCCTTTTGTTAAGTAGGAAACTATAGTTAAGAACTATGTCGATCAAGTTAGCTTTCAAACGAAAGTACCGCATCAAAATCTGTCCATTCGCTTAGGAGCTACGATGCCATAGACAGACACACAGATACACATACATACAAACACTCAGACATACCTACAAACAGATATGTCAAACTTATAATACCTCTTTTTTCATCGGGGGCTGATAAATTACACAGAGTCGCAAGGAAGCACTAGAAAAAAAATATAATATTATTGACCTAGTAGAAATAATAATAATTTCAAAAATGTTTAAAAGACATTGGTTAAATTAAAGTAGTGAATAAATTCTGAATCGTCACATAAATGTACAAGAAAATGTAGTCAATTAACAATTTATAGAAATTCAGTCTGAATACGCAATTAAACGTTGTAGGGAGCACAAAAGCCTTCCTGTGGCCGGTAATGGAGTAACAAGCGGAAACAACATTGTCTCGCTGATGTCACCTGAAGCTTGTTGACGTTCCACTTTGTACCTACATAAATACTTTTTGAAAGAAATTTCAATTCAATTTTCTTGTTAATAGGTTTAAAACGTGCCAGTTTGGCACAAATTACTTAATGGAGAAGACATTAAAATATGCAAATATGAAGTAGGAACTAAAATAATCCCTAAAATGTTGGCCATTTCAGTTTGATAATGGAGTATGACCCGAATGTTTGATGTTCTTACGATTTTTCAATCTTTCTTCCGAGTAGAATTTATTTAGAATTCTGATTTTTAAAATGTAATTGCTATGCCATGACTTCATCCATCTTAATTGCAGCTTAAACCTAGCTCACTATGTGCGTAGGTTTTGCAGTAAATGATTCGAATTTTGTATTTCTCATTTATTGCTATACTTTTAAACCCCCGACGCCAAAAAGAGGGGTGTTATAAGTTTGACGTCGATGTCTGTGTATGTGTGTCTGTCTGTGGCATCGTAGCTCTCAAACGGATGGACTGATATCGCATGCGGTTTTTTTTCATTTGAAAGCCATTTTCCTTGCGGTGGCTCTTAGCTATGTTTAGTTAATATCGGTCTAGCAGTGAAAGAGTATCAGCTCTTTTCCAAAATGGTGTAAGGCATTTTGGCGTATGATTACTCAATTAAGTGCTTCACGCGTGCCAGTGTAACGTTAAATGACAATTAATTTACGTAGGGGTTTTTTTAAATTTTTAATTACTATTGCAATGTGTAAATTCTGTGATGGATAGGAAGGAATAATAATGAGAATAATACTAATTATTAAACAAGTGTTCGGCCAATGGTCGTAAATCAATCATAATATATTTTTTAATGGATAACAGCTCGTTAATAGCTACTAAAAAAAGAAACTTCGATTGACAGACAGAGGAGAAAATTGTACTTAACCGTTATGCCTATTTACATATAGATTTTTAATCTATGAAATCTTTCCTATTTAATATTATCATATTAATGAGCACTATTTTTATATTAATTCTTATATATCACTAATATATTTAATAAATGCTACCTCTCTTTCACTCCTATCATATATTTAGCAGATCGATTATAATCTTAATATAGAATTCCGAGGAAAATAGCAATTTAGATACACTACTGAAAGATGAGTCTATAAATTGCAAATCTTTATAATGGGCACCAAGTGAGAAAGTATAAAAAGAATAATATGTTATAATGTGGATTTTTCTTCGTCATATGTTATTGCCACAACTATACAGTTTCTAATCAATTTCAATTTAATTTATAACTGACGTAGATTGTTATCTAATCTAATACCTTTAAGCCAGCAATTCTTGTATATTTATTTATTTATATCGGTGATCTTGGAAACGGCTCTAACGATTTCACTAAAATTTGGTACGTGGGAGTTTTCTGGGGCGAAAAGTCGATTTAGATTAGTCTTCTGTCTGGGAAAACGCGTGTTTTCGGGTTTTAATGCGGTTTTCATTCCCATTATGCCACGCAAAATATCGTCGATAATTTCGCACGCCCGGGAATAAGCATCATGGTCAAGTGGCCAAGGCGCAAAATTGACAATCATAGGTGTCCGGGATCGAAACAGGTCGGTTACAAAGTTTTTAGTTCTTTTTAAAAAGATCACATACTAATTAACATTTATTTATAACATTAAGTATACAGAAAAAAATGATAGAGAGAAGACATTAACTAGACTGAGATAGAATAGAAAACGATCAATATGAACTATTTTATAAGGCAAGTGAACCCAAAGGCAAAGCCAATGGCCATGTCCCATTTTTTTAGCAAAAAAATTCATTGTTGTAACCTCACAAAGTCAGCCAGACATCAATCGGCTGATCTAAGATGTTATCTTGAAAAAAATATATATAATAAACAATAATATTATCTATTAGGCTAATTATTTAAATCGTACAAGAATGTAGATTACACGAATCTAAATATTTCTTATCAATAGAATTCAGCAAACATCAGATTTTTGATCAGATTGTTCTGATAGTAGTAAATAATAGGGAATCTGTATTTTATAAACATCATTTTAATCTAGCGTGGCCTGACCTGGCTTCGACAACAACAAAGTACTTACTTTTTATAACAAACACGTTTGTTATCAAGTCATGGAAGGAAATTTTAATCTACTTCTATTGGAACAATTTTTCACTGTGTATGTGGGTGATGTTCTCCTAGCCGATTCCGGCCACGGCGGCCAATCTCAATGAGATTAGCCAACTGCGCAGGAGATGTGATGTGCTCAAGTGTACGCGCAGACACAAGTGCACTCTCTATTCCTATCACTCTCATACTCCGGTGGGACGACTACTCGACACGACCGGTGAGAGTTAAGGCGCAGGACCGACGGCTTTATGTGCTCTCCGAGGCACGGGGGTGAAACACCGCCAACTTCCCAACTCCGGGCTGTTACTGAGACTTACTATACAGGAAGACTCAATAACTAAACTTGGCCCGACCCGGGACTCGAACCCAGGACCTCCGGGTGTGCAGCCGTACATGCTAGCCACTACACCACCGAGGCAGTTGTTGAACTGTATGTGGGTACGTGAAATCTGTATGTAATATATATATATATATATATATATATATATATATATATATATATATATATATATATATATATATATATATCTAATGATTGAGTCAGGATAGATAAAGTAAAACTTAAATTGCTACTAGGGAAACTTTCAAAATTGGGCACATTTTTAGTTTTGATTATTTCTATATATTACAGTCAGTTTTATTTTTCGTTTTTAACGTTTTAAGTCGTATTTTGTTTTATTTGACACTTCGTTTAAATCGTTGTTACCATCATTTTTTTCACATTTTTGTACATTCTAACGATAATGAATATAATTTTAGTATAATGTGCTATGCTAAACCTATATATACATATATTCTAAAGTATTATAATTAGTTTTAACGCAATATTGCAGGTGGTGAGTGCGGGAGCGTGTAGCAGCGGTATGCGCGTGCTGGTTGCAGCGCTCGCCGCGCTGCTGGCGCGTGCGCTTGCCACCCCTCACGAGCATCGCGCGAGACACCATGCGCCTGACCATGTTCCTCATTTCCCTGCCCCTGTACCGCCTCAACCCTACCGCGGACACGGAGAGGCTGTCAGATATAACCCCGAATTAGACACAATCCTTCCGCGCCTTGATGAACACGAAACATCCTCGAAACGTGCTAAATTTGAGGATCCCGAATCCTCCTCGAAAAGAGCTAGCAAAGAAAGGTTCTATTCAAATCATGAACGGATTGATGAACTCATGGCTGATGAGCCCCAGCTGGGACCTGAAGCTGATGATCCGCTAATTGTCCGTACGCGAAAGGGAAGAGTTAGAGGCTTAACTCTCACGGCGGCGACTGGAAAACAAGTCGATGCGTGGTTCGGGATCCCATATGCTCAAAAACCATTGGGTGATCTTAGATTCAGACATCCAAGACCAGTGGAAAATTGGGGTGATGAAATTCTTAATACAACAACACTGCCACACTCGTGCGTCCAAATCATAGATACCGTATTCGGAGATTTCCCAGGAGCAATGATGTGGAATCCTAATACGGATATGCAGGAAGATTGTCTATACATAAATATTGTGACACCAAAACCACGTCCAAAGAATGCAGCAGTCATGCTGTGGGTGTTTGGTGGGGGATTCTACTCAGGGACGGCTACATTAGATGTGTATGATCCAAAAATTCTAGTGTCAGAGGAGAATATCGTATATGTCTCAATGCAATATCGAGTTGCATCGCTTGGATTCCTATTTTTTGATACTCCAGATGTTCCTGGAAATGCTGGTTTATTTGATCAGTTGATGGCTTTACATTGGGTAAAAGATAATATTGGCTATTTTGGTGGCAATCCTCATAACATAACGTTATTTGGAGAATCTGCTGGCGCTGTTTCAGTCTCTTTACATTTATTATCACCTCTTTCTAGGAATTTATTCTCTCAAGCCATTATGCAATCTGGGGCAGCTACAGCTCCCTGGGCTATTATATCACGGGAAGAAAGTATTTTGAGAGGTATGAGATTGGCTGAAGCAGTCCGATGTCCTAGTTCAAGATCAGATATGGGTCCTATGATTGATTGCTTAAGAAAAAAAAGCGCAGATGAACTTGTAAACAATGAATGGGGAACTTTAGGTATCTGCGAATTTCCTTTCGTACCTATTATTGATGGTTCATTTTTGGATGAAATGCCTAGAAAATCTTTGATACACCAAAATTTTAAGAAGACAAATATTCTTATGGGTTCAAATACAGAAGAAGGTTACTACTTTATTCTCTACTATTTAACTGAACTATTTCCAAAAGAAGAAAATGTTGGAATTTCAAGAGAACAGTATCTACAAGCAGTCAGAGAGCTCAACCCATACGTAAATGATGTGGCCAGGCAGGCGATAGTGTATGAATATACAGATTGGCTTAACCCAGATGATCCAATAAAAAATAGAAATGCCTTAGATAAAATGGTTGGAGACTATCACTTTACATGTGGTGTTAACGAATTCGCTCATCGCTATGCCGAGACCGGTAACAACGTTTACACTTATTATTATAAACATCGTAGTAAGAATAATCCTTGGCCGTCCTGGACTGGTGTAATGCATGCAGACGAGATTAACTATGTTTTCGGCGAACCCCTTAATCCAGGAAAAAATTACTCTCCTGAAGAAGTAGAGTTTAGCCGGCGACTTATGAAATATTGGGCTAACTTTGCTAGATCAGGGTATGTATCAATGAAAAAAATTTATAAAACTAATAACTGTTTTCATAGCATTACAGGTATATTTTATTTATTACTCTTTATCACAAAACTTGTCTTTTTATTTCAGGAATCCATCAATGAATGCTGATGGTGACATGACCAAAGTACATTGGCCCGTTCATACGGCGTTTGGTCGAGAATATTTGTCCTTAGCAGTTAACTCCAGTGCTGTCGGCCACGGTTTACGAGTAAAGCAATGTGCTTTCTGGCAAAAATATTTGCCTCAACTAATGGCTGCCACTAGTAAGTGTTAACGCCTTCTCCGTAACAACTTATAGTCACAAATTGCACAACACTTATTCTCCAACACTGCACTTTATTTTGTTAATGTTCTAGATTGGAATTGTAATTAAATACATTTTTTTATTATAAATATTTTTTTTTTGTTAACACACCTTCCTTGCTCGGTATTAAGAAAACGGATGGATTATTTTCCAACTTTTATTATCTTCAATTTCGAGTCAAAATAAAATCCATATTCTCAATAAAATAATTATTTAATTCAGTGCGGAATGCATCAATTTTTTTTATTCTTAAATTTATTTTTGTTATTTTTATTACTATTTTAAATTAATTAATTGTTTGGCTCATCACAATTCATAGCCCCAAGTGCGACAAAAATTGTTTGATTATATCGCTCAACCTGGCAGTTTGCACGTGGTGTGACTTCGTCACTACGATTTAGAAGGTTCATTTTGGCGTAATAAATTCCAGCGATTCGCCGTATCGAACTTACTTGCCTTACATTTGGGTAAGAAGTTCGGCATAGTTTTCTCGCAATGGTAAAGTTCTTGGAACTTAAATTTCCAGTCAGTCCATGATAACAAAAGCGATGGCAACCTCTTATACCATGACTTCGCTATGCCCGTAAGTTTTGGCAAAGCATAGTGAACGATTTATTTCTCGTCCCAACTATATATTTGAGCACATTCTCTTATTCATGAATCGACTATTGGTTCTTTACGTAGTGGATTAAATTTGGGTACAACATTATTGAGAACTGGGAATGTGTCACGTTCTACAGTCCTTTTGTCCTTAATGCAAAGTGCATTACATTAAAAAAACTCTTCGTAAAATAATCGCTGAGTATCAGCATACCTTGATTCACTTGTGAAATCTGTAACAACTGGAGTCACGCCTAGTGAAGCAGCACTCTGCGCTATACAAGCCGTATGCGCCACACCCGCGGATGCCTGGGGCAAGACAGGAATCTAGGACCTCACACTCCGAGGACGTCGCGACTGCCTCGTTTAGACGCTACTGTGATGCCTTGAACGCCTGGCACTGCTGCGGCTACAGTGCCTTGTTCAGTGGCGCTTGCTACTCTTGACACTTTTCTTTTTCTTTTCTTTATGCATGCGACGACGAAAGTGACTAGTACTTAGTGAAGAGTCACTTTCAGTAGACTGCATTCTTTTCTTTCGTTTAGGCATTGCCGTAGTAACCTCAAAAGAAACACAAAAATGAATATATAAATGAAATGAAACTACACTCCTAATAAAGATAACAAACAAAAAAAATAGTTTTAATAACACTACAAAAATTCAGTCTTTCATAAGATAAGTATTAGACTAATTCATTACATTGCATTCACATATTATGTATGTATAAAACATATAATAATAAAAAATAAAATATATAAAAAAATTGTAATACACTCGTGAGCAAAAAAATCGACTCAGGACGCACGCTTGCAGTTAAAAAGCTCTAGCAAAAAATCGGAAACTTTTATTATATTTCTGATTTTAACATCTCAAAGTTCTTTATTTTAGCTTTAAAATGAGTGGTCTATGTTGTTATTAAAAAATGTTTTCTGGTAAAGAAAAAATATTGAATGAGATGGAGTCTTAAGCAATAAAAAAAGTGATGGTTGACGGTAAAAAAAATACCACGTAAAATTCGTCAAAACAATAATTTAATTAAAATTACTTTTTAATATTTAGTGTTGCCCCCTCTGGCCCTAATAACAGCTTCCAATCGCTTTTTCATGGATCGAATAAGTTTCCTTACTCGATCGTGTTCGATGCTATTCCATTCGTCGATTAGCGCTGCTTTGAGGTCCGCCATCGTGTCTGGTGCAGGATTTCTAGCCCGAACTTTTCTTTTAAGATCATCCCACAAATGCTCGATAGGATTTAAGTCCGGGCTACGCGCTAGTCAGTCCATAGCGGCAATTGCGACCTCCTGTAAATACTGCCGGACGGAACTTGCAGTATGTGGACGGACATTGTCGTGCATTAGGACGAAGTTTTCGCCAATGAAACCGGCGTAGGGAACGACGTGATCCTCTAAAATCTCTTCGATGTATCGGATCGCCGTCAATCCTCCCATTCGACCGCCAGTTTCAATAAAAACGAACTCGGTTTTTGCCTCGCTTGAAATGCCGGCCCACACCATCCAGGAACCTCCTCCAAAAGCAACATTTTCTTTGATACAGCACTGCGCGAATCTTTCCTCAGGTCTTTTGTAGACTCGTCCTCTTCTATCACTACCATGCAAGCACACTCTACTTTCGTCTGAGAAGAGAACGGTGCTCCATTGTTCGTCAGTCCAATGAACATGTTCTCTAGCAAAACGTAGGCGGGCTGCTCGGTGGTCTGGGGTTAATTTGGGGCCAGTAGCCGGCCTTTTTGGCTCAAGCCTAGCTGCCTTAAGTCGTCTTCTGACTATCCAGCCACTCACAGCTACTCCTTGCGTTTCTCTGAGCTCTTGTTGGACTTGAACGCCAGCGAGGGCCCGATTTCTTAACGATGTGCTGACAATAAATCGGTCATCTCTCTCTGATGTGCAACTTTTTCTACCGGAACCGCATCTTCGATTAAAGCCACCAGTCTCCTGGTAACGACGGTAAACTCTGGAAACAGCAGACTGGCTCATGTTCAGTGCACGTGCCACTTCACGCTGACTCTGGCCTTGTCGCAATAGGGTGATCGCTTGAGCTGCTAAATCGCTTGTTGTGTCCACTTTCAGGTAGAATTCTTGATTGTTGATAACGGAAATATGTATCGGTTGACGTTTGACGGCTAACTGATAAGGGTGGGTCAGGTAGATAACCTTTTATATGGGTCAGTAACCCTTAATTAGCACTATTGTAAACAAGCGTAAAAAAGGTGGTTACTGATCACAACATATTGTTGGGTTGTGTGAGCAATAAACCTTACAATATTTTATATCATTTTGAAGCTAATACTAGCAGCTTTAAGATTTTACTATGAATAAAATATATGTGCTTTCAGTTTCTTTTCCAGTGACTGGCGACTACAGATGTGTCATCTGAGTCGATTTTTTTGCTCACGAGTTTATATAACTTTGATACCTATCAAAATGTGACCATAATAATGATATGTAAATTGCAATAATTAATAACTATCTGTTATTTCTGTAATATAACAAAACTTTACAATTCATTAAAAAAAAGAGGGTAGAAAAAAAATCCTCATGTGAATCTTTGAAGAAAAAGAAAAATAATATTATTTCGTACTTACACGTCTTCTTATTATATTGATGTGGGCAAAGAGGAATCACGAAATAATATAATATCCCAGTGAGATCCCACTTCTGAGAGGGTGACGTTAACGCCTTCTCCGTAATAACTTATGGTCACAAATTGTACAACACTTATTCTCCAGCACTACACTTTACTTTCTTAACGTTCTAGATTGGAATTGTAATTAAAGACATTTTTTTTAAATTATAAATATTATTTATTTGTTAACACATGTTGTGTCGGAAAACAATGGATGGATTATTTTCCGACTTTTATTATTTTCAATTTCGAGTCAAAATAAAATCCATATTCTCAATAAAATAATTTAATTCTTAGCGCAAAGTATAAATTGAGCTCCCAAAATATTTGTAATATATAGTTTCGTGATTTATTATACATAATATTGCATATTTCTGTTTTACTAAAAACTTAAAGTATTATTATATCTATTGGGTGTGGTGCTGAGTTGGGCCCTAGCTACGTCGACCAGTTATGGTCCATGGTAGCTAACTTAAAGTATCTAAAGTCTGTAACATAATGATCATTTTGAAACTATAATGGTTAGCAAAATTTATAAGGACCATGAAGCGTGTTTAATTTTATATTAGGTTTTTCTATAAAAATAAATATTTTATATTTTGTCAATCATTTTCTTTCGTTTTATTACTATTATTGGAGCTGTGAAATCGATTTAACGTAGACTGGTGGGTTAAACATTTGATCAACAGTAACAGAATTTATTACCCACATCTCAATCTTCCTTAGACGGTAAAAGATAATTTAAAAATATTAACACAGTATTTTTAACTTGTTCTTCTTCTTTTTCGGCATAGAATTAAATTCTCTTCCCGACATGGAAAGTTTCGTTTCAGTCGCTTCAATATTAGCTGCTATGTAACTAAAAAATATTCGAGTTTTGGGTATCATGCTAATTTTGCGCACTGATGTAATCTATAGAACTCACTCACAATCAATATTAATTGCAAGTATTTTCCTACGTTTATTAGTAATTATTAATTGTACACATAAATAGAAAATTTAACAAGTCTATTTCTATTTTTCAGGCAAGCCCGAACCACCTAATAATTGTACCAACATTGCATTTTCCCTGCGGCCATCGTTTGACATGATCAGTTTAAGCTTTATATCGCTGACAGGCTTAAAACTAACTTTATTTTAATAATTGGTTTAAATGAGAAATATAATCGATAAATTTGTCTTTTGTTATTGATATTTGTTTAGCTTTTTGCAAATTCATTGGTTGTTTACGAGTATGTATTTAATCGAGTATATGTACGGTCCACTGTTCCCAAGTGAAGTGTGATAAAAGGTGTTGAATGTTGATTCTTACGTACAAATCAAGTTACTAGATCTAGATCCATCGCTTACCTCTCTTTTTGTTAAATATGACGAAGATATTTAATTGAACGTATGTATGTAGTGTGCTAGACTATTTGTATGGACAGTGGGCCTAATACAAGTTTTTGTCCAATGAGTCAGTGAAATATTTTAAAATTATTTTTATATGTATAGCTATTAAATAATTATATATACTTTAATTATAAGCCACCTTAAGTGTTAAATTGCTCTATAAGTCCACTTTATATTTCTCAAGATTTGTTTAAGTTTCATATTTGATTCTAAGGAAATTATTGTTCATGAAGTTTATATTATAATCTATTTTAAAACGGGAGTGATGCCTCCATCAACATATCACTTGTTAATAATAAACTATAGAAATATGTAGTAGTAATTTCGTCATAGTAAATAAGACTCTACATATCTTTCAAGCGTAAGATAAATGGGTTTTAATAAAAGAAAAAGAAGAAGACAAATTTCAGAGAAAAAATATGTAAAATAAGAAAGCAAATTTGAAAAAAGAAAGAAAGAAGTAGTTGAACAAATAAGAAATTTGGAAAGTTAAAGAAGTAACGGAATAAGTAGTAAATATACAAATCTTAGCTTTAATGCGCCTCTATTGCAATACATATCACGCAAGGCATAGAAATGTTTAGATTCATTCTAACCTTAGTGTAAGTTAAGAATATGAGCTAGGTCACTTCAAAACTCTGTAGCGGACCAATATTAGAAAGTTGTACGTGATATATACGGACCGATTTGTAAACATATTTGGAAAATGAAACAGTTAAATAAAACTGAAGTAAGAGAATGCAACTGTTGGTACCTCGAAATAATACTACACAATGGTACAGAAAAATAAATAAAGGCAGAATATAAATAAATAAATGTGTAAAAACACCAGTGACGTATCTCCTATACGTATTGAATTCTCGGTCTAATATTTGATGAGAAATGTACAGCGTGTAGTAGACTCGGTATGTTAGAGCATACTTTTTTAGTATTTTAATGTTTAGGATCGATACTTCTAATTTAGTGATTGTAGCGGCGGTTCAGCTTTCGAATATTGGTATTATTGACATAGGTGAGTCTACGATTCAAAGATTCAAAACACAACTTACTAGTACAATATGGTAATTTTAACGTCTTTTGCGAGAAATATTTATAGTTAATCGGATATGATTTCCTTCATGTAAATATTGTATGAGTGTTAGTATAAAACGTAGGGCTCCTTGTTGTTCGAATTTAAGTTCTAATGTCTTATTAATTCGAGGGCAAGACTCGGGTGCCTATGTGTCAAACTTATAACCTGTTGTGGAAGACGATACTTTATGAGATGTAGTGAAATAATTTTAATAGATCTACTATATTGGGCTTTTGTTATTTTATTTTAGATTAGGTGTAAATTATACAATTTGAATTGTGTAAGTCAATTGCTATGATCTGTCACGAGTAATCGAAACGATTCGTAATTTATATATTATGAATTTGGACAGATGAAGCTTTCGAAGTAGCTTATACAATCGAATAATGGCTGATGTTAGAAAATGTAATCTAGTGTCGGTATTTCATGTTTCACGTTCGATGTTTCACGAACTACGCTTATTTTAACCTGCGTATATAAACCTATAGAGTGCCTCTTGTTCACTTTTATATATATTGATATAACACTTAGGCGATACCAGTAGGTGTAGATGTTACTTCTTACATATTTGCACGTTGTCTTATAATTTATTATATTTTGTCGTTTGTAAAATGGTGACCGAAGTATGAAAGGTGCCAAAGCATTGAGGAATCACACGATTGACTTTATCCAAACAATTTTCTGTTATAGTATTTAAACGGAAGAAATAATTCTATCACTTTTACTGACTAGGATTCCCGAATTCAATTTCTATTTGCAATTTCTTATAATAATTAGCATATAGCTTGAGACACCGTTTAACTAAATTCATTTTTTAAACCTCTTTAAAAGGAGTTGGATCTATGCACAATATTGATAATTCCGCTTTGCTGTAAATGTAAGGCACACGTGTGTTTGTCATTGTTAGTGAACAGCCATCACTTATTTTTTTTTTCATAAAAATAATAATAAAATAATAATAAACTTTGAATTTAAGAAATACTATATACCCAGTATAAACTATAATAATCCAGATAGTTATATATATTTTTTGTGTATATTGCTGTATCACTAACAAAGATATGAGTGCTGTCAACGCCCTTTTCAATTCAAAATGGCCTAATATAGCGTTATTGAAAGCATGAGATAAGTAAGGCCTACGCGTTATATTGTTACTTTATTCCAGTTATCTTTTTAAATTCTAATAGGAAATTTTCAAGTAAGTTATTAATATTAGTGCTATGATTACATTATTGAATGCTTGCAACGTTTGTGTTTAATTATAAAAATAAATGCTTGTATATAAAACATGGTGTTTAATTTAATTTTTGATACAAAAAGTTTATCTATGTATAATAAAAATGAAATGTTGTTTGTTAGTAAGTACTTGAGATTTACTTGAAAACGACTGGAACGATTTCAATGGAAATTCAGAAAAGTCAAGAAATTTGGAAAATTCAGGAGAAAGGGAAAATATTTTTTTTGTACAATCTTTCTATGACCTAAAAGAGGTGTTTTTCGTAATTGAATAACGTTAGTAGCTTTTTAATAATTGTATCTTATAGATTTTTTTCTCAGTGGTGTTTTTGCCGGGATGCCATATCTATCATGATTAATATATCAATGCGAAAATTATGTTCCCTGTTAATGGAAAAAGTAACAATAGTTTTAAAATATTGTTTTGGTTAAAAATCGACATTAGATGTTATATTTGGACGTAAAAATAATAGATTAAGACTAGGTCAAACATCATTTGTAATACTACAAATCTAGATCAAGATCTAGTTACTAAAAATAATTAAATCTAACATATTATCCTATTAGTATAATAGGATATGTTATTTTTAATTTTTTAACTATTGCTTGATATATTTTCTAATTTTTATACTATATTTATATCTTTACAATTTAGTTTTTATTTACATAATAAATAAACTTATTTATATTTCAATAAGAGTGGTAGTCTATGGGTAACTAGCACAATTGTAAGGCCAGGAAGAAAGTGAAGGGGGTTCAAACCGGTGGTCTCCGCTGAGATTTTGATGACAATAATTTTCAATATGATTATCGCTTACCTTACTAATACGGCAAAGCCAAAAATATCGTGAGGAAAACTGAATGATAATATACGTATATAATACCTAATATCTGTACAATTTGACCAGTGTCAAATGTACAGATATTATGGCCTAAATATATGCTCAGCAGTGGGAACGTAGAAAGCTGAATTATTACTAAATTTTAGTTCAATTAAAGCATATTGACATGACCACGGAACTTAAATTAAATATAATCAAATACAATACGAAGTATAGTAATGGGACCATATAATAAGTATAATAATGTTATTATAACATTATAATTCTATTATCATTATGAATGTGTCATTTTGTGAAGATGTTCAGATTTTTAGAACGTAATTATGTGTTAACTTTTGAAAGGGTTTTTTTACTTGGCACACACATAGATCGTGTCCTATATCTGTATATCTATGCTAATATTATAAAGAGGTAAAGTTTGTGAGTTTGTGACGTTGTAGGGGATAATCTCTGGATCTACTGGACCGGTTTAGATGAGGTAAGAAGATAGTTTGAGACCCTGGGAAGGACATAGAATACTTTTCATCTCAGAAATCATCCCTTAAAGGGGTGAAAATGGGGATGAAAATTTGTATGAGGAATCAAGCTAGGGACGAACCCGAGCGAAGCGAGGATCAGTCGCTAGTAAATATTATAAACGTGAAAGTTTGTGAGTATGGATATTTGTTACTCTTTCACTCCATAACGTCTGAACGGATCTGGATGCAATTTTGCACAGATAGATAGATTATAGTGGAATGACACATGGGCTACTTTTTATTACGAAAAAATGTACGGTTCCCGTGGGATAAGTTTGTTTTTGTTTTTCTAGAAATGAGCCGCTAGTGATATAATAATTTAATGCTATCAACAGACTTCTTCAAAAAGGTTCTCAATTTGGCAGCATTTTTTTTTCTTTGTTACCTCATTTATAAATCGGTTTGGACGATTTTTATTTTGTTTGAAAGTATATAGTTCCAATTTGGTCCGTGGTTCGGTATCGGCCAGCTGCGACTGGTGCCAGCCGATACAAATCAAAGCACACCGACTTCGAAGATATCTGATTAGGTATGTATAGTAAATGAAAACTACCAATCAGTTATTTTTTACTTTTTAGTGTTTTTTTTGAAGTCGGCTTTTATTTATTTTAATTTTAATAATGCTTTACTTCTGAACTTGTCAACAGGGATCGCTCTATAAAATACTGATGGAAAGCAGGAAACGTTGCCGCGGGCAAGACTAGTATTATTTACATTATATGTTATTGACATATACATAAACAATTATATTGATAAAACAAATAAATGTTGATAAAAATCTCATCTTATCTTAAAAGATTGGGATAGCTAGCATTATATAATACTATCAGATCCCGCGGCTTCGCTCGCGCTAAAACTGCAAAAAATGTCTAAAAAGGTAGTTTCATACAAACTTTTATCCCCTATTTAACCCCCTTATACGATAAATTTCGAAAAATGTTAAAACACGTATTTACTATTTATTTAATTTTATTGAAGGGAATTAATACCAAGTTTCAAGTAATTCTGAACATAAATATTTTTTTGGATTGGATTAGGTATAATGTGTTTTCCCGTGGAATTAGATAATCTCCCGCGGTAAGAAGTGGCTTATGTCACTCTCCAGCACTCCAAATATCTCCACACAAAAATCAAGCCAATCCGTCACTCCGTTTCGACGTGAAAGAAGGACAAACAAACGTCATGTAGTAAACAAACAGGATGTAAGTACATATTTTGACCTTAATTCATCAACTATCAATATGATATCAACAATGAAAACTAATCAGCATTCTTACTGATAGTTATATTTAATAAAGTTTGCTGTTTATTTTCATGGACAGCTCTTACTTTATTTTATTAGTCTTTTATTCAATAGCATTAACATCGTTATATGATTTGAAAAATATATCCAGCTCCAAAAAACAAAAACTTTGTACTTCAAATTTTAATAATATCATTCAGATACGGATACTTAAACGCCTATCATTCTGACGCGCTTGGCGTGACGTTATAGTATATGATAACACTGCAATTAACAAATTAATACGTCTAGATTGTTAGTACTAATCGCAAACACCAAACAACAGCGCTCTAGTAAACGACTTTGACGTCACATGCAGTTTGACCAATGGCGTTGCATTTTAACTAATTTGGATTACCCACCTATTTTTGGACTTTTCAATAATTATTTCCTACATGAAAAAGATATTATATTAAAAATATTGATACAGGCTTAATTCAGAAGCAATAAAGATTATAAGAAAAAATATTTCACCTTCATTTAAAACATATGCCTAATACCTAATAATGATTCTATTATTTGGATATGCCAAGAAGCATGAATAATATTGCTTACAATGTTATTGTTAATGATTTCGTTAGAAATATCGAATTAAAAATTATAATGTAATACTGTTTTAAAATATAGTATTAAGTTACATTTTCTATTTTAGAGGAGGGTGGGGAAGGGAAGAGGAGGAGGAGAGAGGAGGAGGGGAGAGGAGGAGGGGAAAGGAGGAGGGGAGAGGAGGAGGGGAGAGGAGGAGGGAAGAGCGTGTACAAATTTTCAAAAATGTAAAAAAAACAACATTTACATACTATACTCGTATATACAGAAAATACTCGAGCGCGTCAGACATTCATAGTGTATACGCGCTTTGTCTTTCTGATAACCGAGAAATATTAATCTAACGATTAACTAGTGGGAGGTGGCCGTAAAAATGGGTAGAAAAAACAAGTTATTCGAGCGTGTCAGATATTCAGAGGGAATGTTAAATGAACTCAAAAAAGTGTCCTATGCAAATGACTGACGATTTGGACGTGACCAACAGTCACGAGCGATTTAAGAAAATGTAAAAAAATGTGACCTTGAAATACTCGAGCGCGTCAGATTTTTATACAGACGGTTCAACATGATTCTTCTTCTCCCTGCCCATTTCCCAATCACTTGGGGTCACTTGGGGTCGGCGCAGTACATCTTCTGTACTGCTGATAGGATTTGGCACAAGTTTTACGACCGGCCGCCTGCCTGTCTCTCTTCGTCTGAATGGTATCGCGGTAGTCTTGTAATATGCACTTTCGAATTTGTTGTCTTTTAAAACATTTTTTATATTATTACATAAATTTTAAATAAAACTATCTTTTCGGATTTTTTCGCGAATTTATTTTGATTTTTGGTTCCCGACGTTTCGAATGCTGTACAGCAATCATGGTCACGGGAGAGACTGAGGTGTTAGATGTCTCTAAGGTATTATATAGTTGTTACAGACAGCCTACCCACAATCATAATGTACCTAAACATTCATTTATTACCTTATATCTTCTTATATATATAAGAAGTTATAAGAATATATATAATTCTGATGTACGTGAGTTTGTCACCTCAATCTTCCTAAAGGGCTGGATTAATTTTGGATATGATTTTGCGTGTATATTTCAAAGAGCTCCTGGATGGTTTGAAAATACAATTAGATTCGATAGGTGGCGGTGCTGTCGGTGTTGCAAAGAGTTTGTTTTTTTAGTAGTTTGAACGCAGGCGAAGCCGCGGGTACTACCTAAGGGGGCGCTAGTGATAAATAACATTTATTACCAATATCACAGATTATATTATTATACTTGTTCCAATATTAAATACTTAGTTACAAACCTATTACAAGTAATATTGAAAAAGAATACAGTAGTGAGTGACACACCTTTTTTTTTAACGTTGGGAAATGCATTTACGCACGAGGTGTGGGACTCACCGCCGTAATAAAGCCAGTACTACCCACTAAAACCTAACAAAACCTTCCTCCGTCTTAATGGGGCGTCGCAAGATCGCTTACGCATTCAACTACGACGCCCCGACGGCAGGTCTGCCGAAGCAGACCATTACAACCATGGAGTTGCTCCAAGGTCCACTCTGCTATCAGAGAAGTACCAGGAGCAACCCACATGGTACACCGCCCACCGAAGAGGGCCACCTCCCACCGCCTACCGAAGTTGGCCACCTCCCTGTACGTTTCTTGGCTTCGCACCCGGTTGGGTTGCCGGGCACTACTGAGCCCCCCTACCACGACAAGGTGAACGCACGTTGGGGGGGAGTGAGTGACAAACCTGAGGTAAATATCATCATTATTGAAGTATTAGTTAAAATATTATAATATTGCCAGACGAATATATTAATATTACCTAATCCTGAGAAAAATTAGTCCTAACCAATCTTTAAAAAAGAACACGTCATTGTGATCTGCTGAGATGGCATCATGGCGGCAGCCGGTAGTGTGGGGACGGTGCGAGAGAGTGAGAGATGGAGAAAGAAAGAAGAAGGAAGAGAGGCGTGGAGTGGAAAATACTCAGTTCTCAGCGACTGTACGCTTCATCCTTTATTGATGGTTTTAGTTACATCGCCCCATGAAAATCGTCAAATTATACGTTTTTCGTAATCCTGATATGATTTTATTCAAAATAAAAAAAATCTGTGACGTTGTTTTACAACTTTGTGACTCGCCCATTTTCTTATGTCACGCTAAAATTGTCAGATTATATATTGAAACATACATTTTTCTGTATGTACTTAACTTACTTGTCTTAATCTGACGCGCTCGAGGTTTTCTCAGGATCAATGTTTTTTACTAATCTGACGGACTGCCCTCAACGCAACCCCCTATATTAAGGGTTCATATATGGTAGTTGTACATTACAGGGTACAAGGTTTCTCCCCATGTGGTTTTCTGATGCACTCGAGTAAAACACAAAATCCCCGCTTCCGCTCCCCTACCCTTATTTTGATTCTTCAAATACATTTTAGTTCGCGACGAGGGCCAATCGATAAATTCAGGACATGCTTTTTTAGTATTTTTATTATAAAGAATGTAAAGTAATTTTTACTAATGAAATATCAAGTTTTTAGGTGGTCGGGTGTAACAAAAAGATAAAATAAATATGTATTAAAATTTTATCACATAATTACATTAAGATTTAATCATCTATTTTCAATAAGTATAAATACCTAATTTCGATCCTAAAATTATGTTATTGTTGTCATTACTAGGTAAGTAACATACGTTGGTTTAAAAATATATGTATATATATATTCATATTTTATAGATATATTTAGAAAGAAAGCGACCTGTACATAATGGGAATACTCCACAATGTTAAATTTAAAATATAATGTAGTGTTCAATATACAGAATATTTTTTACTATCCCATAATGCCTTGAAATATTTCTTTAATTTCTTGAGCTTTTAATTCCACAATAGACTATTAAAAAGATTTCTCTTTTACTATATCTCTTTTACTATTCTGACGTATGGGAAACTAAATATTTATTTTTAATATTATTATTAAAATCAATAAATATAGGGATTTTTCGTAATCTTTTTTTATCTATTTTGCAGCTTAAATATATAAAAAAATGAAGTACTCCGTGTTCGTCCTCATTTTGGTAATTGCAGGGGCTTTCGCCTTTCCTCAAGTTGAAGATCGTAAGTATTGTATAATTAATTTATTTTTATCCATTAGCATATAATATATTTGTATCGTTTTAAATGAAACTATGTTTTCATATTTTTCGCGAATTTATTTTGATTTTTGGTTCTTGACGTTTCGAATGCTTTACAGCAATCGTGGTCATGCGAGAGACTAAGGTTTTACACGTCTCAAAGGTCATCATATAGTTGTAGCAGTGCCGATCCAAATAATTAAAAAAAATATAAAAATGACATTAAAGTACTTTAATAGAATATGGAAATATATTTCAAAATATTTCTCAATTATAAATCTTATTGAAATTATAAAAAATGTTTAAAATTAAAATTAACCAGTTTTGGTGAAGATACTATGGTGCCATTTTCATATTTTTGAAATCATTTTGTAATTTTGGGGGTAGGCACTATTTGTAACAGGTATATAATGACATTTGAAATATCTGAAACATTAGTCTTTCGAAATCTAAGAAAGTATTATATTTACATCGATTTTATCACGAAATATATATTATATTATATAATACTGATATAATTTTTATAAAACTTTTTTAAAATAAACTTTTTATTCTTCTGTAACTCTTTATTCTGCGTCTGACCAACCATTTTTTTGTTTCGTTTTATATGATGGTGATCCTAACTCTCCTTCACTCTCTTTAATCTCCGTTCTCGTTTCCAAATTCTTACGACTCCCTCACGTTCTAGGCGGCTTTGCATCACTGCGTTGCTCGATATACCCAAAAGCAACACAAAGTACCTTTTGCAATCTTTTTCGGTGTATGATGCATTGCATTGGAACAAACTTCCTAAGGACACACAATTTAGTCCCTCTATTAATTCTTTTAAAAAGAACTTAAAACAGCACTTTCTCACTCAATTAAATTCAAAATTATCTTAATGACTATTATGTATTGTATTATATAGATGTATTTATGTAAGTAATAGTATGTATGTATGATTATACATAATTATGTTTGGTATGTTATGTAGTATATATTGTATGATATTATATATAAAATTAATTAGCTATTTATTTTTGAGTATCTGTATATTATTTATATGACTACAACTGCATAGTTTTAGGATGCCTTATAATACTATTTCTCACTAGCATAAGTTGGCTGAAAGATATCTCTTCTAAAGATAAGTCCACCTTTGCAAACAAAAATTGTATTTTAATTACTGTATTTATTTTTAAGTGATATAGTTAACAATATATACGTCATCTAATTTTAATGTTAAATTATAATCATATGTGTTGATCGTGATGTGTTTATTATAAAAAATATTAATACTATATTTTACAGCGCAAAGGGATGCACGTATCATAACAGGGCGCATAAGAAGAGCTATTGAGGAACTCCAAGAAAAGATTATAGATGCTGGAATGGACCCTCTTGTGGTTCCAAGATTAGATTTAGAATATAGACCAGTCCCATTGTAAGTTTAATTTTTATGAACATTATTTTTTAATTTAAGTATAATTCAGGAAACAGGGTTTAATTTATCGAAGGTTACATACTTACAATATGAGAACAAAATATTTATTAAGATTTGTATCCCAGAGTAATAAATAGTTTCCATCTTAGAAAGTTGTATTGAAAGTATGTACTTCTAATGTCGGCTTAGAACAATTAATCTAAACAAGTCAACTAAATTCAATTTAATATAAATCGATTAAAAAGTTAACTACTAGAGAAACCGTAAATATTCGTTAGAAATATTTATCATAATGACATGAACTTAAGACGCGTTCAATTTTGTATTCTTAACATTATATATAGGTATTAGGTAGCATCATCTTTTCGCAAATTTCATTACTGATGTAAGTAGCCTATCTAATCCAGGCCATAGCCTATTTGTGTACTAAATATTATTCAAATCCATCCAGTCGTTTCGGCGTGAAGGAGTAACAAACACACACTTATACAAAACTAGCGACTCATCCTCGCTTCGCTCGGGTTCGTCCCTGGGTTCATTTTAACGGTTAGTATGGAATAGATAGACTATATACTATATGATATATAGCTTATTGCCTTTTAATTGGATTAGTAGTTCCTGAGACTAGCGCGTTCAAACAAACAAACAAACTCTGTCTCTTTATAATATTAGTATAGATTACATAGGTAACTTGATGAGACATTAGACACGTGTCTCCAGACACGTAGTTAAAAATATTAAGGAATATTTCATGAATTATTTAGCCAAGGACCGATTATATTTTGATCGTCAGATAAAGAATTTGTTTATTTCGTTGATAGCATTATCTTTGTTCATATTAAGATTTGAAGAAAAATGTGTAGGTAGGTACACTGTTTTAATTTATATATTTTTATTAAATAATGTATCATTTCTTTTAACAGCTTCCTTGAAGTCAGAGGTTTTTTGGAAAATTTTGAATTCACTGGTGCGAGTAACATCGCAATCCATAATTTGGACTATTCCGCTCTCTTCAACAGGTTAAGGTTCGACCTCTCCCTTCCTGAGCTTAGCTTCGTTGTTGGTAATTTTTTTATATGTATTATATAAATATATTGCATTTTATTATATAAGAAGACAAACGGTACCCCAGCACTCTCTACTGCTTATACTCTCAAACTTCGGTGGGATGAAAATATCTGTGATCTGTGATTTGACTATTTAGGGAACAGCAGAACCGCAAATATTTTAATATCAGGCTGCAGGAAATTTCTTGACAGAAAACGCTTATTACTTAACTTTTTGAATATATTATTATAATTCTACTTGGCCAGAAATGGGAAATTTTTAACGTTGGGAAATGCATTTAGGCACGAGGTGTGGGACTCACCGGCAAAGCCAGTACTACCCACTAAAACTCAACGTAACCTCCCCCGTCTTAATGGGACGTCGCAGGATCGCTTACGCATTCAACCACGACCACAATAACCATGGGGTTGCTCCAACGGTACACTCTGCTATCAGAGAAGTACCAGGAGCAACCCGCATGGCATACGGCTCACGGAAGTGGACCACCTTCCACCGCCCACCGAGGTGGGCTGCCTCCCAATGCGTTTCTCGGCTTCACGACCAGATGGTCAGTTAGGTTTGTTTATATACTTCCAAACGAAATATCCCAATTAGAATTTATCTTCAAATAAAAACGTTTCACTTTAACTCCTTATTATATGTTTGTCTATTGCTTATAACATACAATGTATAAAAATTATCTATACTCTATACAAATAAATAAAATTAAAGTGTCTGTTTGTAATGTCAAAATAACAGTGTTTTACTAAATGTATATGAAATTATATACGGTACTTTAAAGAAAAACACAATTTTTAAAATGTTTGTCTGTCTGTCTGTTTGTTCCGGATATTCTCTAAAACGGCTGGACTGATTTTGGCGGGACTTTCACTGGAAGATAGCTGATATTATAGGGAGTAACATAGGCTACTTTTATTTTAGAAAAAGAATTAGGGTTCCGCTCAAAAAATTAAAATGTACCTGGGGACGAACCTTTTTTTAACGATGGGAAATGCATTTACGCTCGAAGTTTGGGACTCACCGGCATAAAGCCAGTACTACCCACTTAAACTCAACAAAACCTTCCCCCGTCTTAATGGGGCGTCGCAGGATCGCTTACTTATTCAACTACGACACCCCGACGACAGGTCTGCCGAAGCAGACTACAACAACCATAGGGTTGCTCCATAGTCCACTCTGCTATCAGGAGACCAGATAGCAGATAGATAGATAGATAGATAGATAGATAGATAGATAGATAGATAGATAGATAGATAGAAGTACCAGGAGCAACCCACATGGTACACCTCCCACCGAAGTGGGCCACCTCCCTGTGCGTTTCTTGACTTCGCGCCCGGCTAGATTGCCGGGCACTACTGAGCCCCCCACCACGACAAGGTGAACGCACGTTGAGGGGGACCTGGGGACGAACCTGAGCGAAGCGAGGGTGAGTCGCTAGTATTGCATAAATCATTCGTATTTCAGTAAAGTAAGTTAGTTATTTTAAAGTTGCTTTTTATGTTTCAGGTGACTCCGGAGTTACTGCTATGGTTTTAGGAAACAGATATAACGGACAATTTCATGGCAGGTAAAGTGTTGTATGTAGATAACGTACATATGTCTTGCTTATAGAGTCATCTCCCCTGAAAATGTAGGAAAGGTCTCTTTGTTTATATTTTCTCGGTTTTATTTTCCGACTACATAGAGTATTTATCATTTAGAATAACTATTTAAAATTCTGTTATTTTTGTATGAAAATTGATAAATTGTTATTTCAAATGTTAAAAGTTTAAATGGTCATTTATGCTTTTAAAAATACACTTCTAAGAGATCTTTTATTTTGGTCATTTTATGAATAAAGAATATATCGGTTCAAGCTGAAATAAGTTTTTAGCCGGTTCGAACAGCAACTAACTATACCTTATTACTAACAAGTAATAAGGTATAGTTAGTTGCTACAAAAACTTCAACATACGGACTAAAATTACAATATACAATTATTACACATAAATGTATACTCATCTCAGGTTATATTAATAGCCCAATTATTCTATACGGTTGGTGAATTGTTAGAAATAGAAGAAAAAATTGATTAAATTGTGTTTCTTGAAAGTTTTTAAAACATAATATGTACAAGAAAATTAATATTATTCGTATCTTTTATAGCCTATCCATCTCAAGTATTCGTATCGACGGTGAAGTCCGCGTGAATATTGGTATTATCTCTGGCATTAGCATTCGCAGTCTCACCCTTGATTTTACTCTCGGAGGCATCCAGGTAAAAAATATTTTAAGATTATAATAAAACATATCTTACAAGCAACTTACTGCGCACGAGTTCGTCCCAGAGAGGTACAAATTTCATGCAAATCTGTCCAGCCCTTTCATTGTGATGGAGTAACAAGTATACGCATTTTCGTAAATTCAAACTTATTTGATGACACGTTTGGCTCAGTTTGTGGAGACCCTACTTGCTGTGCTCTGGCACAGGGTCACGGGTTCGAGTCCCGCTGGAGGCATTCATTTGTGTGATGAGCACGAATGTTTGCATTCTAGTCATGGATGTTTATATTTATAATATGTATATATTTAAAGTTATATATGTATAGTGTATCAACTATGTGATATCCATAACACAAGCCGCAGCTTACTATGGAGATGATTTTTAGATTAGATGGTGCTGTGTGTTAATGTCCCAACATGTTTTATTATTTATTTATTTAATTTTAATCTATTATTTCTAATTATTTTTAATTTACTATTAATCAACAATGATTCATTGTTTTTTTAATAATAAAACTATTTAAAGTATAAAATAAAATGCATTTTTAGTCCGACCTCAACGTGGTTTTCATGGGAGAAGATTTCTCCGACATCGTAAACCAAGTTCTTGGGGAAGATATTCCTGCTGCTTTCGCTGAAAACAGGGTAAGAATATTATTACTGAAATATCCTTTATTTAACTCTACTATTATATCCTTTGAATAAATTCCTTTCATCTATTTTTCATAATTCTTACTTATATAATACTAGCAACTCACTCTCGCTTCGTTCGGGTTCGTCCCTAGTTACGTTTTAACGTTTAGCTCAGAGATGAGATATTTTACAGCATGTTGACCTGGATAACCAGCTATCATCATATCGAATTTTATCAAAATCTGTCTAGTGGTTTTTTCGTGATGCGGTTACAGACAGACAAACAAAAGTTCTAAAAATTATAGATTCGGCCTCTGTTTCGCTATTAATGACTATTTCAATAATATTTTCCAAAAAATATTTAATGTACAGATTGAACTCTGTTAAAATTTTCTTATATGTATGGAAATGTCAAAGTAATTCTTTCGGTTACCTTTTCTTAAGCTGCTGAACAAATTTTGATGAAATTGGGCTAGTATATAGATAGCATCGTGGCATTGGAAATAGTCTATACTTGAACCCCACCCAAAGCCGTGGGCAAAAACTAGTATAATAAAAATAGTACTAGTACAATTTGCTGTAAAGTATTCGAAACGCCGGGAACCAAAAATCAAAATAACCCCGCCCAATAATCCGAAAAGATAGTTTTATTTGAAATAGTATGAAATAATTAAGTATATACCAAAGTTTATTGAAGTTTTATAAAGAAAGTTTTTTAGCAAACTGTGGCATCTTCAAGAGATTATTCTTATTTCTTATTTAGCAAATAATGATGCACCCTTGCTTAGTTTGAATTCGTCCCTACGTAAACATAACATAACTAAATAATATAAGGTTTGGCATAACGTATTGCCTCAGTTAAAAGTAGCCATTACAGTCCTCTGACTTATCTCAAAAAAAAAAACATAAATGGGTCACTTACAGAATTGATAAAGCTTACTTTAATTAGATTATGCCCCTCTTAGTTTAATTATATATTAGGCATAAATTTTGAGAAGCCTTTTTTGTTTCAGGAACCAATCAACCGATTTCTTGAGTCCTTCGTCCGTGATATTTTGGATGATATTTTGTAATTTTAGCAATGTATAAATATATCTATATCTGTATTTGTTTTATTTTCATTAACCCTCTTAATTTTTTACTTATTATGGTGTACGATGATGAAAATCTTTAGAGGATGATTATAATCTAGCACATATACATATATGTATGCACTAGCATTGCCCGCGGCTCCGCCCGCGTTTAGATGATCAGCATAGAGACCATTTAAATATTACGTAAGCACCAAAGGGGGGCGGAGGGGCCTTTGCTTTGCTTATTTTTTATGACATGGGGGACGGGGGGGTCTCTCTGGATGGTATTTACGTCAGCAATATTTATTTAATTTTATGGATTTTCTGCAGTATTTAATAATTCCGATTCGTCCAATCAAAATATAATAAATGTACTTTAAATTCTCCTATAGCCTATAAATACCTTATTTCTAGACTTAATGATAGCTGCAGTTTATGAATAACAGTAAGAAACCTGAACAGATTAAAAAATATATGTACCAATGCTTACGTAAACATAGGAGGGGGAGTAAGAACTTCGCTTATTTTTGCTAACAAGGAGTAGGGAGGGGTTAATACTTGAATGGCCCCATACATCGTTATATGATTTGAAAAAAAATATCCAGCTCTAAAAACTAAAATTTAGTACTTAAAATTTTAATAATCTCATACAGATACGGATACTTAAACGCCAAAATTTGATGCGCTTGGCGTGACGTTATAGTATATGATAACACTGCAATCAACAAATGAACACGTCTAGATTGTCAGTACCAATCGCAAACACCAAACAACAGCGCTCTAGTAGACTTTGACATCATATGCGGTTTGACCAATGGCGTTGCGTTTTAACTAATTTGGATTTCCCACCTATTTTTGGACTTTTCAATAATTATTTCCTTCATAAAAAAGATATTATATTAAAAATATCGATACAGGCTTAATTCATAAGCAATAAAGATTATAAGAAAAAAAAATCACCTTTATTTGAAGCATACGCATATTACCTATTAATGATTCTATTATTTGGATATGTCAAGAAGCATAAATATTATTGCTTATACTCGTAATGTTATTGTTAATGATTTCGTTAGTAATATCGAATTAAAAATTATTATGTAATACTGTTTTAAAATATAACATTAAGTTACATTTTCCATTTTAGAGGAGGGAGGGGAGGGGAGAGGAGAAGGGGAGAGGAGGAGGGGACAGGAGGAGGGGAGAGGAGGAGGGGATAGCGTGTACAAATTTTCAAAAATGTAAAAAAACAACATACTCGTATATACAGAAAATACTCGAGCGCGTCAAACATTCATAGTGTATACGCGCTTTGTCTTTCTGATAACCGAGAGATATTAATCTGACGATTAGCTAGTGGGCGATGGCCGTAAAAAGGAGTAGAAAAAATAGTTATTCGAGCGTATCAGATATTCAGAGGGAATTTTAAGTGAACTCAAGAAATTGTCCTATTCAAATGACTCATGATTTGGACGTGACCAAAAGTCAGGACAGATTTAAAAAAATGTTAATAAAGTGACCATGAAATACTCGAGCGCGTTAGATTTTTATACAGACGGTTCAACTTGATTCTTCTTCTCCCTGCCCATTTCCCAATCACTTGGGGTCGGCGCAGTACATCTTCTGTACCGCTGATAGGATTTGGCAAAAGTTTTACGACCGGCCGCCTGCCTGACGTCAACCCTCTTTGGGAGTGCTATTGTCTCTCTTTGTCTGAATGGTATCGCGGAAGTCTTGTAATATGCACTTTCGAATTTGTTGTCTTTTAAAACATTTTTTATATCATTACATAATTTTTTAATGTTATTTTAGGATATTGAACTTCAACTTGATTAATACTCCTAAATGATATGGAGGGATATTGTTAATCTGACAAGTTGAAAAAAAAATCATAATATACCTAAACATTCATTTATTACCTTATATCTTCTAATATATATATATATTTATATATATATATATATATATATATATATATATATATATATATATATATATTAGAAGATATATATATATATATATATATATATATATATATATATATTAGAAGATAAGGTAATAAATGAATGTTTAGGTATATTATGATTTTTTTATATATATATATATATATATAATATATCTTTATATATATAGTTCTTCTGTGAGTGTGTATGTCACTGAACTTCTCTCAAACGACTGGACTGATTTTGATGAAATTTTTTGTGTGTGTTCAAGGGGATCTGGGAATGGTTTAGATTCACAATTTTGTCCGCTGGACAATGTTTTTTTAATTAATTTTTAATTTATTAGTAGTTGTTGATTTTGGAATGTTTTACATTGGATCCGACAGACGGCGCTACCATCGCAGTGTCAAATTTTAAATAATATTCGAATTTTAATTTTAGTCTGTCCCGACAGTTAGCGCTGCGATCAAATTAAAAAAAAGTTTTGTTATCATTGTAGACAGGACAACGTCTGTCGGGTCCGCTAGTCTTTATATATATAATTCTTCTGTGAGTGTGTATTTCACTGAACTTCTCTCAAACGACTGGACTGATTTTGATGAAATTTTTTGTGTGTGTTCAAGGGGATCTGGGAATGGTTTAGATTCACAATTTTGTCCGCTGGACAATGTTTTTTTAATTAATTTTTAATTTATTAATAGTTGTTGATTTTGGAATGTTTTACATTGGATCCGACAGACGGCGTTACCATCGCAGTGTCAAATTTTAAATAATATTCGAATTTTAATTTTAGTCTGTCCCGACAGTTAGCGCTGCGATCAAATTAAAAAAAAGTTTTGTTATCATTGTAGACAGGACAACGTCTGTCGGGTCCGCTAGTCTTTATATATATAATTCTTCTGTGAGTGTGTATTTCACTGAACTTCTCTCAAACGACTGGACCGATTTTGATGAAATTTTTTGTGTGTGTTCAAGGGGATCTGGGAATGGTTTAGATTCACAATTTGAATAATAATTTTCATCAAAAAAATTATTAAAAAAAGTTTGAAATTTTCAAATTAAAGACGTGTAGACAGGACAACGTCTGTCGGGTCCGCTAGTGAATATATATAATTCTGATGTACGGTTGTTTGTCACCTCAATCTTCCTAAAGGGCTGGATCGATTTGGATATGATTTTGCGTGTATATTTCAAAGGACTCCTGGATGGTTTGAAAATACAATTAGACTCGGTAGGTGGCGGTGCTGTCGGTGTAGCAAAGACTTTGTCTTTTAAGTAGTTTGAACGCGGGCGAAGCCGCGGGTACTACCTAAGGGGGTGCTAGTGATAAATAACATTTATTACCAATATCACAGATTACATTTTTTTTAGTTCCAATACTAAATACTTAGTTACAAACCTATTACAAGTCATATTGAAAAACTACTTAACTTACCTTGTCTTAAATCTGACGCGCTCGAGGTTTTCTCAGGATCGATGTTTTTTACTAATCTGACGGGCTGCCCTCAACGCAACCCCCTATATTAAGGGTTCATATATGGTAGTTGTACATTACAGGGTACAAGGTTTCTCCCCATGTGATTTTCTGATGCACTCGAGTAAAACACAAAATCCCCGCTTCCGCTCCCCTACCATTATTTTGATTCTTCAAATACATTTTAGTTCGCGACGAGGGCCAATCAATAAATTCAGGACATGTTTTTTTTGTGTTTTTATTATAAAGAATGTAAAGTAATTTTTACTAATGAAATATCAGTTTTTTAGGTTGGCGGTGTAATAAAAAGATAAAATAAATATCTATTAAAATTTTATCACATAATTACATTAAGATTTAATCATCTATTTTCAATAAGTATAAATACCTAATTTCGATCCTAAAATTTTGTTATTGTTGTTATTACGAGGTAAGTAACATACGTTGGTTTAAAAATTTTATATAATTTTTTTATACATATATTTAGAACGAAAGCGATCTGTATATAACAGGAATACTCCACAATGATAAATTTTAAATATAATGTAGTGTTCAATGTACAGAATATTTTTTATTGTCCCATAATGCCTTGAAATATTTCTTTAACTTCATGAGCATTTAATTCCACAATAGACTATTAAAAATATTTTTCTTTTACTATGTCAGTATTGAAACTAAATATCTATTATTAATATGATTATTTTAATCAATAAACAGAGATTTTTCGTAATCTTTTTTTATGTATGTTGCAGCTTAATTATATAACAAAATGAAGAACTCCGTATTCGTCCTCTTTTTGGTGATTTCAGGGGCTTTCGCCTTTCCCGAATTTGAAGATCGTGAGTATTGTACAATTAATTTTTTCTTATCCATTAGCATATATTTGTATCGTTTTAAATAAAATTATCTTTTCATATTTTTCGCGAATTTATTTCGATTTTTGGTTCTTGACGTTTCGAATGCTTTACAGCAATCATGGTCGCGCGAGACACTAAGGTTTTACACGTCTCAAAAGTTCATATAGTTGTAGCAGTGCCGATCCGAATAATTCAAAAAATATAAAAATGACATTAAAGTACTTTAATAGAATATGGAAATATTTTTCAAAATATTTCTCAATTATAACTCTTATTGAAATTATAAAAAATGTTTTAAATTTAAATAAACAAATTTTGGTGATGAAACTATGGTGCCATTTTCATATTTTTGAAATCATTTTGTAATTTTGGGGGTAAACACTATTTGTAATGGCCTAAGAGCCTGTGAACGCCAGACCTTCGTCATTTTATAAAAGCTGAAAGTTTGTCAGCGCATGCTCCCAACACAGATAAGAACGATGGACCCTTATGAAGTTCAGGCTATGGTGGCTTTGGCAGGTACACGGTACTAAAGGTGTGAAAAATACCGATCTAAATTCGTCAAATAATGAAGTGTGATTTTTTGGTATTACCTTCAGAATATTATTAAAAATCACGTCATTCAATGTCAGACACTTAACATCGTAGCAAACCCTTGCCAGACACCCTTTTCATGAAATCATAATTCTACTTACGTTATAGTATAAAAGCTGATTTTTATATATAATACTTGGGTAATAATTAGATGATTTATAAGACTGCTAGAATACCATTTATTAAATAAATACATAAATCTTACGACTCTCACGTTCTAGGCGGCTTTGGATCACTGCGATGCTCGAAATACCCAAAAGCTACACAAAGTACCTTTTGCAATCTTTTTCGGTGTATGGTGCATTGCATTGGAACAAACTTCCTAAGGACACACAATTTAGTCCCTCTATTAATTCTTTTAAAAAGAACTTAAAACAACACTTTCTCACTCAATTAAATTCAAAATTATCTTAATGACTATTATGTATTGTATTATATAGATGTATTTATGTAAGTAATAGTATGTATGTATGATTATACATAATTATGTTTGGTATGTTATGTAGTATATATTGTATGATATTATATATAAAATTAATTAGCTATTTATTTTTGAGTATGTATATATTATTTATATGACTACAACTGCACAATTTTAGCCCGCTTCATAACAATATTTCTCACTAGCATAAGTTGGCTGAAAGATATCTCATCTAAAGATAAGTCCACTTTTGCAAATAAAAATTGTATTTTGATTACTGTATTTATTTTAAAACGATATAGTTAACAGTATATACATCATTTAATTTTAATGTTAAATTATAATCTTATATGTTAATCGTGATAATATGTTATTATAAAAAAATATTAATATTATATTTTACAGCGCAAAGGGATGCACGTATAATAGTAGGGAATATCATAGAAAGGCGAATTAGAAGAGCTATTGAGCAACTCCAAGAAAACATTATAGATGCTGAAATGGACCCTCTTGTGGTTCCAAGATTAGATTTAGAATATAGGCCAGTCCCATTGTAAGTTTAATTTTTATGAACATTATTTTTTAATTTAAGTACAATTCAGGAAACAGTGTTTAATTTATCGAAGGTTACATACTTAAAATATGAGAACAAAATATATTATAATAAAATATTTATAATGTTTTGTATCCCAGGATAATAAATAGTCTTCATCTTAGAAAGCTGTATTGAAAGTACCTTTAATATCGGCTTAGAAATATTAATCCGCAATCAAAAGCAGGCAACTAAATTTAACAAGTTGAAGATATAAATCGAATGAAAAGTTAACCATTAGAGAAACCGTATATATTAGTATACATATATTAGTTAGAAAAATTTATCATAATGACATGAACTTAAGACGCGTTCAATTTTGTATTTTAGACATTATACTCGTATATAGGTATTAGGTAGCATCCATCATCTTTTCGCAAATTTATTACTGATGTAAGTAGCCTATCTAATCCAGGCCATAGCCTATTTGTGTACTAAATATTATTCAAATCGGTCCAGTCGCTTCGGCGTGAAGGAGTAAAAAACACACACTTATACAAAACTAGCGACTCATCCTCGCTTTGCTCAGATGCGTCCCTAGGTTCATTTTAACGGTTAGTATGGAATAGATGATGATGTTCTCCTGACCGATTCCGGCCACGGCGGCCAATCTCATTGAGACTAGCCAACTGCGCAGGAGATATTATAGTGCACAAGTGTACGCGCAGATACAGATGCACTCTTTATTCTTGTCATTCTCATACTCTGGTGGGACGACTGCTCGACACGACTGGTGAGAGTTAAGGCGCAGGACCGACGGCTTTACGTGCTCTCCGAGGCACGGGGGTGAAACACCACCGACTTCCCAACTCCGGGCTGTTACTGAGGCTTACTATACAGAAAGACTCAATAACTAAACTTGGCCCGACCCGGGACTCGAACCCAGGACCTCCGGGTGTGCAGCCGTAAATGCTAGCCACTACACCACCTAGGCACTTATGGAATAGATAGACTATATACTATATGATATACAGCCTATAGCCTTCCTCAATAAACGGGCTATCTAATGCAAAAAGAATTTCTCAAATTGGATTGTAGTTCCTGAGATTAGCGCGTTCAAACAAACAAAAAAACTCTGTCTCTTTATAATATTAGTATAGATTACATAGGTAACGTGATGAGGCATTAGGCATGTGTCTTCAGACACGTAGTTAAAAATATTAAGGAATATTTCATGAATTATCGAGCCAAGGATCGATTATATTTTGATCGTCAGATATAGAATTTATGTTTATTTCATTGATAGCATTATCTTTGTTAATATTAGGATTTGAAGAAAAAATGTGTAAGTAAACTGTTTTAATTTATATATTTTTACTAAATAATGTATCATTTCTTTTAACAGCTTCCTTGAAGTCAGAGGTTTTTTGGAAAATTTTGAATTCACTGGTGCGAGTAACATCGCTATCCATAATTTGGACTATTCCGCTGTCTTCAACAGGTTAAGGTTCGACATCTCCCTTCCTGAGCTTAGCTTCGTTGTTGGTAATTTTTTTATATCTATTATATAAATATATTGCATTTTATTATATAAAAAGACAAACGGTACCCAAGCACTCTCTCTACTGTTTATACTCTCAAACTACGGTGGGATGAAAAGATCTGTGATCTGTGATTTGACTGTTTAGGGAACAGCAGAACTGCAAATATTTTAATATCAGGCTGCTGGAAATTTCTTAACAGAAAACTCAATACTTATTGAATATATTATTATAATTCTACTTGGCCAGAATCGGGAAATGTTTTACGTAGGGAAATGCATTTAGGCACGAAGTTGGGACTCACCGGCAAAGCCAGTATTACTTACTAAAACCCAACGGAACCTCCCCCGTCTTAATGGGACGTCGCAGGATCGCTTACGCTTTCACCCACGACGCCCCGACGGCAGGTCTGCCGAAGCAGACCACAATAACCATGGGGTTGCTCCAACGGTGCACTCTGCTATCAGAGAAGTACCAGGAGCAACCCGCATAGTACACCGCTCACGGAAGTGGGCCACTTCCCACCGCCCACCGATGTGGGCCGCCTCCCAATGCGTTTCTTGGCTTCACGACCATGGTCAGTTAGGTTTGCTTATATACTACCAAACGAAATATCCCAATTAGAATTTATCTTCAAATAAAAACGTTTTACTTTAACTCCTTATTATATGTTTGTCTATTGCTTATAACATACAATGTATAAAAAATAATCTAGACTCTATACAAATAAATAAAATTAAAGTGTCTGTTTGTAATGTCAAAATAACAGCGTTTTACTAAATGCATTTGAAATTATATACGGTACTTATAAGAAAAACACAATTTTTAAAATGTTTGTCTGTCTGTTTATTCCGGATAATCTCTGAAACGGCTGGACTGATTTTGACGGAACTTTCACTGGAAGATAGCTGATGTTATAGGGAGTAACATAGGCTACTTTTATTTTTAAAAAAGAATTGGGGTTCCGCTCAAAAAAATTAAAACGTACCTAAGGACGAGCCTGAGCGAAGCGAGGGTGAGTCGCTAGTATTGCATAAATCATTCGTATTTTAGTAAAGTTAGATATTTTAAAGATACTTTTTATTTTTCAGGTGACTCCGGAGTTACTGCTGTAGTTTTTGGAAACAGATATAACGGACAATTGCATGGCAGGTAAAGTGTTGTAGATAGATCGTTATCTATGTCTTGCTAATAGAGTTATCTCCCCTGAAAATCTAGGAAAGGTCTCTATTTGTTTATATTTTCTCAGTTTCATTTTCCGACTACATAGAGTATTTACCATTTAGAATAAGTATTTAAAATTCTGTTATTTTTGTACGTAAATTGATAAATTGTTATTTCAAATGTTAAAAGTTAAAATGGTCATTTATGCTTTTAAAAATACACTTCTTAGAGATCTTTTACTTTGGTCATTTTATGAATAAAGAGTATATCGGTTCAAACTAAAATAAGTTTTTAGTCAGTTGGAACTGTTAATAATAAGGTATAGTTAGTTGCTAAAAAACTTCAACATACGGACTAAAATTAAAGTATACATATTATACATAAATGTATACTCATCTCAGGTTATATTTATAGCCCAATTATTGTATATAAGAAATATTTGATTAAATTGTGTTTCTTGAAAGTTATTAAAACATAATACAAGAAAATTAACATTATTCGTATCTTTTATAGCCTATCCATCTCAAGTATTCGTATCGACGGTGAAGTCCGCGTGAATGTTGGTATTATATCTGGCATTAGCATCCGCAGTCTCACCCTTGATTTTACTCTCGGAGGCATCCAGGTAAAAAATATTTTAAGATTATAATAAAATATATCTTACAAGCAAAATTTCATGCAAATCTGTCCAGCCCTTTCATTGTAATGGAGTAACAAGTATACACATTTTCGTAAATTCAAACTTATTTGACGACACGTTTGGCTTACTTTGTAGAGACCGTACTTGCTGTGCTCTGGCACAGGGTCACGGGTTCGAGTCCCGCTGGAGGCATTCATTTGTGTGATGAGCACGAATGTTTGCATTCTAGTCATGGGTGTTTATATTTATAATATGTATTTATTTAAAGTTATGTATGTGTAGTGTATCAACTATCTGATGTCCATAACACAAGCCTCGTAGCTTACCATGGAGATGTTGTTTAGATTAGATGGTGCTGTGTGTTAATGTCTCAACATGTTTTATTATTTGTTTAATTTTAGTTTATTATTTCGAATTACTTTAGATTTACTATTAATCAACAATTATTCATTGTTTTTTTATTAATAAAACTATTTAAAGTATAAAATAAAATGCATTTTTAGTCCGACCTTAACGTGGTTTTCATGGGAGAAGATTACTCGGACATCGTAAACAAAATTCTTGGTGAAGATATTCCTGCTGCTGTAGCTGAAAACAGGGTAAGAAAATTATTATTGCCATTACTGAAGTATTCTCATTTCCTTTATTTTACTCTACTATTATACCTTTTGAATAAATTCCTTTAATCTATTTTTCACAATCCTTACATACGAGTATATGTTACTAGCAACTCACTCTCGCTCCGCTCGGGTTCGTCCCTAGTTACGTTTTAACGTTTGCTTAGAGATGATATATTTTCTCGAAGTAAAAAGTATCCTATATGTTGACCCGGATAACCAGCTATCATCATACCAAATTTTATCAAAATCTGTCCAGTGGTTTTTTCGCAATGCGGTAACAGACAGACAAACAAAAATTCTAAAATCTATAGATTCGGCCTCAGTATCGATAATAATGACTATTTCAATAAGATTTTCCAAAAAATATTTAATGCGCAGATTCGACTTCGTTAGAAGTTTATTATATGTATGGAAATGTCAAAGTAACTCTTTCGGTTACCTTTTCTTAAGCTGCTGAACAAATTTTGATGAAATTTGGCAAGCATATAGATAGCAACGTGGCATTAGACATAGGCTATTCTTGAACCCCACCTGTGATAAGCGATCACGCGAGCAAAGCCGTGAGCAAAAACTAGTATGAAATATTACTTTCTTAGATTTACGCGAATATTTAACATTTCTAATACAATTTGCTGTAAAGCATTCGAATCAATAGGGAACCAAAAATCAAAATAAATGTGAGAAATAATTCGAAAAGATAGTTTTATTTAAAATAGTATGAAACAATTAAGTATATACCAAAGTATATTGAATTTTTATAAAGAAAGTTCTTTATCAAACTGTGGCATCTTTAAGAGATTATTTGTATTTCTTTTATTTAGCAAATAATGAACAAACAAATAATAACATTACATAATATCTAAATAATATGAGGTTTGTCATAAAGTTATTGCCTCAGTTAAAAGTAGCCATTACAATCCTCTGACATTCTCAAAAAAAAAAACATAAATGCGTCACTTACAGAATTGATAAAGCTTACTTTAATTAGATTATGCCCCTCTTAATTTAATTATATATTAGGCATAAATTTAAATAAGCCTTTTTTGTTTCAGGAACCAATCAACCGATTTCTTGAGTCCTTCGTCCGTGATATTTTGGATGATATTTTGTAATTTTAGCAATGTATAAATATATCTATATCTGTATTTGTTTTATTTTCATTAACCCTCTTAATTTTTTACTTATTGGTGTACGATAGCACATATAAATAGATGTATGTACTAGCATTGCCCGCGGCTCTGTCCGCGTTCAGATCATCAAAAACCAAACTCATAGGTTTTACATATTAGTATAATCTTACTTTGCAGTTTTTGTATTTTTTCTTAGAAATGAGATATTTTCCCGCGGTATCCTGACCTGCATAACCAGCTATACCAAATTTCATCAAAATCTCTCCAGTGGTTTTTCCATGATGCGGTAACAGACAGACAGACAAAAATTCTAAAAACTATAGATTCGGTCTCTGTATCTATAATAATGTCTATTTCAATAAGATTTTCCAAAAACTTTTTAATGTACAGATTCGGCTTAGTTACAATTTTATTATATTATGTATGGATAAGCATTCCGCCGTCATAAGAAAGAAGGCCGTAATTTCGTCAAAGTTGATTTTGACATATTAGAAGTTTTGTTCTACTTACATCAAAATTACTATTAGTTTTGATGTACATAGTTACGATTATCTCCGGATTCATAAGACTTAGAAGTTTATGAGTAAGACTATCAAGTAGCACTTTTTTGCTGATTCCGAATCTTCATATAAGTCATTTTTGACGAAATTGTTAGTTACGGCCTTCTTTCTTATGACGGCAGCATTCATCCTATGCAAATTAAAGAAAAAAGTCACAATTAATGACAATACATTTAAAATCTATCATATTTCTCAGACTATCGAAATTATATCTAAACTTAGTAAAAATTCAGTTATTATTACAGCACATACGCAAAAATAGTATTAGGTCTTCTGGAGTTTAATAAAACACAAAATTACAAATGCAAATAAATCTGTAATGTTTTTCGATGGCTTTCTATCGAGAAATTGTACGCACATTGTAAATAAGTGGAGTTCAGTACTAGTAAAATTGACGAATCAAAAGTGCTTGTAAAAGTCTATTTGAATAAAGTATATTTTGATTTGATTTAAGTTCTGCCTCTATGGTTTAGTAGCTAGCATGTACGGCTGTAGATCCGCAGGTCTTGGTCCAGGACCAACAGTGACAGGCAGAGCTGAATTGCGATTCGTTAAAATGCACCGTTCAAACAAACGAATGAAAAGTATAAACAAATTCTTGGCAAATAGTGAGATACAGAGACAAAGTAAATAAAGCTGACTGGCTGTTAAATATACATAGTTATGTAAGCTACAACTAAACAATTTATTATAAGGAAATAAAGATTTATTCGATCTATCACACTAATAAGCAAGAATATAACAATCTTGCTAATTAAATATTATAAAGTACCAATATTTTGTTAAAGAATGTGGTAAGGTTCCAGACCATACAATAAATTGCTCAATTTTTTAAAATGTAATCAGACCTCGTGTGAATACTTTTTTTTAACCTTTTGATATCTAATCTTATTTTCTCCATTATTCACAACTCGGCGAAGTAGACTATATACTTGCTTAGGCACGCCTAATAACAAAGAATTGAAGTGAGACATGGGATATTGTACGTTTCAGCCTTCGGCTGCTAAATATGTGTTAAAAATATATAAATATAATGTTTTATGCGGAACCCGGTGCTCGTGTCAGATGCACGCTTATCCACTGGGTTTTAAACAATGAGTTATTAAGTTAGGGGTGTTTAAATAAAAGTAGTACTTTTCTTTGCATTTATAAATTCACTATAACTAATATAATGTAACAAATATTATATTAGTTTATTATAAAGTTGTTATATATTCTTATACACTATCATCATTGAGGAAAGACTTTATATACATATACGAAATAATATAAAGGCTCTATGTACCTTTATGTATGATTTCAGGTACAATGATTTTTTTATTGTGTCGTTATATAACTTTTTTCAACTTATCGTCGTCCAATGCTGGACAAAAGCCGCTCGAGTATGCCTACCATTCCAATCTTAGGCAGTCCGCATCTATCCCGTATCTGCTATCTTTTTCTATAACGCTGGGTGACATTAAAATAGATTATACTGGAAACATCGTTCTATGATAATTAAGGGTTTATTTCATTATCCTAATATAGCAGTTCCTTCATTCAGTGACAAACGAGCAGACAGCCCACCTGATGGAAAGCGGTACCTGTCACCCATAACACCTACGGTTCATGCGCTTAGGTTTTATGTTACAAAAATATAGAACCGCAGGTGCGTTGTCACTGTGAGGACTAAGATGATATGCCTCTTGCCTGTAATTGCGCTGGCTACCTTATCCTTCAAACCGGAACACAATAATGTAATCATTGTTGCTTGGCGGGAGAAATAGATAAGGGAGTGGTACCCATCCAGTCGGACTTCTCAGGCTTGACAGTAAAACCTACCACCGGTAAAATGTACTAGGACACACGGTACCAGGATATAGACGAGCATCATATCTTACATCCAATCACTATGCAAACAAATAATACGTTCACCGGGAATTACACCAAATTATATCATACAGGATTAAGATAAATAAATTTACTTTATCTTTATAAATGATTACCTATTGTTACAATGTCAATTGTGTGAACTAATTAATTTATATTTATATTAACTAGTTATTATAGAGCTACAATGGACCAAAACTGGTCGACGTAGCTAGGGCCGACCTCGGCACCACATCCAACATAAATAATAAAATAATAACTAGTTATTGCCCCATGGTTGAAAATCAACCATAATTTATTAACTTTCTTCGATATTGAAATTTTTTCTTCAAAGTTATAGATAGCCTATAAAATCCAAAAGTATTTTGAAACGGGCCCATAGATTCAGAGATTTGAACGTACAAACTAACAAACTTTTCATCTTTATATTATGTAAGTACTCGTATAATATTGATGAAGGTTATCTAACATGCTACATCTTTTGTGATTATAGTATGTGTGATTATATATAAATAAAATGCGCGAACGGATACACGGGTAAAATCAAGTCAATAAATATCTTTCTGCAGTTCTTCTCTATATAAACTTTAACTATGCCAAAGCTCATACTCTTCCGTATATGTAATATGCTTATAAAAGGGTTCAAAATTTTCTCTTCACATATTAATATATAGATAACATCTAAAGAGTAACTTAGGTGCGTCACTTGAATATACTTCTGCATAGCAAATTAACTTTTAAGTAATGACTGCTAAAACTTTTAAAAAGCTAGGTTTTATTCTTAGTACCTACCCTTGATCTTAAAACACAACTCAATAGCTTGGAATCCACAATATTACATCAATATTGAGGTAAATGATAAGGACCAGCAAAGTTTGTTGCAAAGTTGAAAGTAATCAAACATCTTTAATTTTAGAATTAATTCTCTCCACAAAACTTGTCCTACCATAACATCTCTAGTAAGTCGTCGTAGCATAAAAGATCAATTATTTTTATTTAAATTACTAGCGGCTCGCACTCCTTTCGCTCGGGTTCGTTCTAGAAAAACAAAAATAAATCTATTCCTCGGGAACCGTATATTCTAGACTATAATTTATCTCTGTGCCAAATTTTATCCAGATCTGTTCAGCCGTTCTGGCGTGAAAGAGTAATAAACATACATCCATACATATACATTCTTAAAAACTTTCGCGTTTATAATATTAGTAGGATTTAACCACTTCATGGACTCTCCATATTATTATTCTTTGGGTAATATTCACTGTTGATATCTAAACTCTCACCTTTGAAAAAAAGATCTATTCCATGTTCCATTCACCAGGACAAAATTTGTTTATTACCTGTTTTACATGAGTCCTCTTATGATTATAATACTCACTTTAACCATGTAGATATAATGGACTGTACTATAAAGTTTTTTAATAAATTCATTTTTTTTTTAATTTTTGACGTAATCCAATAATTTTTATAATATTTTTTTAAATGAGCAGACAGCCCCTGGTGGGAAGCGGTATCTGTCGCCCATAACACTATGTTTCATGCACTTAGGTTTTATGCAACAAAAATGCTGGTGCGTAGTCAAAGTGAGAACTAAGAATACATGCCTCTTGCTTGTAATTGCGCTGGCTACCTTATACTTCAAACTGGAACACAAAAATGCAAAAATTATTGCTTGGTGGGAGAAATCGGTAAGGGACTGGTAACACATCCAGTCGGACTCCTGAGGCTTGACTGAGTCCTACATTTTTTTTACTTGGTTACCTGTTTTACTTAATATTGAATTATTTTTTCTACTCTAATTAATTCAAAATCAAATCTCAAGTAAATAACAAATATTTACTAAAAACTAACTACTAAATAAAAATACTTAACTGGTAAATGTTTGTAATTTTTATGTATTGTAATATAAGATTAATAAATTAATCAACGTAATAAATTATAAATTTTGTTTAGTACTAATAACTTAAAAACATACGTTTCATAAATATAAATATAGAAATAAATTGTTCTGACGTCAATGTAGCAACCTTGACTTCTTAAGTGATAATTAAAAAATCATCCAATCAATCGATAAGACCATAATATATTACACCTGGCCTAATTCGTTGCATAAAATAGAGATAAACTGCACATGATAAAGAAAAAAATTGATCCATAAATCATAAAAAGAACAACAGGATTTTTTGTAATAATTGACAAAAAAAATTACCATTTAACAAACACTAGAATAGAAGTAGCAAAAGGCGACGAAAAAAAACCAGCCAAATTATAAATTCGATAATTTTTGATTACTATTAGTCCTCAGATAAATAAAATTATTATTGAAGGGTAACATGATGCCGATGGCAACATAGTATGTACTATTTGCTACTAACTAGGTCATTATGTTAAACTATGGTATAGTCCAGTCATTATAGTAAGTTCACCTCGGAATCCGGGATACCCAGCTATAAGTCTGTAAATACTTGTATATTGACACCCTAAAAGTTGTCTCAAAAGCTACATATGGTAGGGTGTACGCAACTATTAAATTTCAAGGTCAAAGGTCACAAAAATCGTTTTTTTGCGCTTTTTTTGTAAATATCTCATTTCCTATGGGTTTTTGCTATTTGTATTTATTATCAATATTATAGAATACAAAATTCTCAACAAATTTTTCTTAAAAATTTTTTTATACGGTGAACCGTTTTCGAGGTAGAGGGCGGAGAGCGCGCGGTTACAGGATCACTTCAGGTCAACCGGTGCCTCCGGTCGAAAACGCGCCATATATAGTTGATGAACTATCGATAAATCAATGATTATAAATATTTCTCAATTTTTATTAACTATTATATTATATTTTATCATTTTTTTCCTAACCTATCCACTTTTTATTCAGTATTAATTTATTTAACAACTAACCTAACCTAACCTGCCCATGTTATTGCAGAATTGTTAATGAAAATATAGGAATTATATTTTAATTTTAACCTAATTAATATTAATAACTTCTTACATGATGGAAAAAAAACAAATAAATTATGAATTAATCTTTTTATTAAAAAATATCATTCAATACATTTATTTTTATTAAAAGTAAAAAAATGGAATAAAGGGTACAAAAACTACAATTTATAATTTTAATCATCTTCTTCCTCTTCATCGTCGTCTTCTGGCTGCTGGTAAATTTCAAACTGATCTTCATTATCGTCTTCAATGACATTTGTCTCAAGTTCTACCATGATTTCGGGGTCAAAGATTCCATCTTCGTTAATGTCGCTCTGATATGGTAGAGCATTGAGACAAGCTTGCTCATTACATTGGCCACAAGCTAAAGAGCATTGCAAGCCCGCTTTCCTGCATCCGCATCGCGAACCACAACCACTTTTGCAGTTGCAGAAAATTGTATTTAGCAAATCTTCTGGAGCAGGTGGTAAAATTGTCATGATAGGCTCCAGAAAATCGTTTCGCATTGCCCAACCCCATACCCGGGGTTCCAAATCATGCCCTAATCAAGTTTGAACTTGATAATATACACGTTTGAAATGTCGATGAGCAGCTGCACTTGTTGGTGGAATATTTGAAAGCTGCACAGGTTTATTAAGTTTTGTAGACTTGACGTAATGCATATAACGAAGAAGATCGAGACTTATCAGTATTATTGAATACATATAGATTTAATGCATGAAGAAAATGATAAAATATAATATAATAGTTAATAAAAATTGACAAATATTTATAATCATTGATTAAGCGATAGTTCATCAACTAAATATGGCGCGTTTTCGACCGGAGGCACCGGTTGACCTGAAGTGATCCTGTGACCGCGCGCTCTCCGCCCTCTATTTAGAAAACGGTTCACCGTATAAAAATTTTTTTAAACAAAATTTATAGATAATTTTGTATTCTACAATATTGATAATAAATACAAATAGCAAAAAACCCATAGGAAATGAGATATTTACAAAAAAACGCAAAACAAACGATTTTTGTGACCTTTGACCTTGAAATTTGATAGTTGCGTACACCCTACCATATGTAGGTTTTGAGACAACTTTTAGGGTGTCAATATACAAGTATTTACAGACTTATAGCTGGGTATCTCGAATTCCGAGATTCTTACCAAATTTAAGCTTAAATGACTGGACTATAAAGTAGATATCCAAACACATACATATAAGAAAATTTTAACTGAGTCGAATCTGTACATTAAAAATTTTTTGGAAAATATTATTGAAATAGTCATTATTAGCGATACAGAGGCCGAATCTATAGTTTTTAGAATTTTTGTCTGTCTGTCTGTCTGTGGCCGCATTACGAGATAACTACGACAGATTTTGAGGTATGATGATAGCTGGTTATCCGGGTCATCATATAGGATACTTTTTACTGCGGGAAATATCTCATCTCTAAGTAATCTATACTACACGTTGCAACGTAACTAAGGACGAACCCGAGCAGAGCGAGGGTGAGTCGCTAGTGTAATACTAAAATTCGTCAATAGCTAGTATATAATAAAAAACAAAACGATCCTCAGAAAAACTCTAGCGCGTCACATTAAGACAAGGTAAGTACATGCAGAAAAGTGTATATTTTAATAATCTGACAATTTGAGCGTGACATAAAGAAATGGGTGAGTCACAAAGTTGTAAAAAAACGTCACGTCGAAATACTAGAGCGCGATTGAGTTTTTTTATTTTGATGGAAATCCTATCAGGTTGACGAAAAACATATAATTTGACGATTTTTATGGGGCGATGTAGCTAAAACCATCAATAAAGGATGAAGCGTACAGATACTGAGAACTGTGTATTTTCCACTCCGTGCCTCTCTTTCTCAGTCTTTCTCTATCTCTCACTCACTCCACCGTCCCTACACTACCGTTTGCCGCTATTATGCCATCTTAGCTGATCACAATTTATCGTGTTCGTTTTTAAAGATGTATGGAGCGATTTTTCTCAGGATTAGGTAATATTAATATATTCGTCAGGCATTATTATAATATTGTATTTAATATTGTAACTAGTATAATAATATAATCTGTGATATTGGTAATAAATTTTATTCGTCATTTATGGTAATAAATGAATGTGTAGGTACATTATGATTTTTTTCTGATTGTCAGATTATCATTTAGGATATGAAGTTGAACCGTCTGTATAAAAATCTGATGCGCTCGAGTATTTCAAGGTCACATTTTTTTATATTTTCTTAAATCGCTCGAGACTGTTGGTCTCGTCCAAATCGTCATTCATTTGCATAGGACACTTTTTTGAGTTCACTTAAAATTCCCTCTGAATATCTGACACGCTCGAATAACTTGTTTTTTCTACCCATTTTTACGGCCAACCCCCACTAGTTAATCATTAGATTAATATTTCTCGGTTATCAGAAAGACAAAGCGCGTATACACTATGAATGTCTGACGCGCTCGAGTATTTTTATGTGATTGTTTTTATACATTTTTGAAAATTTGTACACGCTCTGTCCACCTCTAAAATAGAAAATTTAACACAAACTTTTTTTCGTTTTTGAACCTAATCTTCACTATCCAATAGGTCCCCATGATGCTATATTAACTGCAAATTTAGCATCTCAGGCTCCCCTGCTATTATATACTTCAATTTTTAATAAGCTAGCGGTGCCAGCGGATACAAAGCAAAGCACATCGACTTCAAAAATATTTGATTAGGTATGTATAGTAAATGAAAACTACCAATCAGTTATTTTTTACTTTCTAGTGCTTTTTTTGAAGTCGGTTTTTATTTTTTTGTTAAAAAGTTTTTATATAAAAACAATTATATTAGTTAACAATATTATAATACAATAATTAAGTATTTATCCAAGCTAAGTATCAACTAATATTAGTTCCTCTCGTCTTCATCTGCGAATTATTTCGCGATAGAACAATGCTTTGCTCAATAATAATTAAGTCAATCATGTCGTCATTAATGTCAAGACGTGTTTGCCAAGTTTATTCAATACTAAGTATGTTACTGCCTAATCAGTGTTTTCTCTAGGAAAGTAAAAAGGTTCTAGATTCAAGTTAGTAATTTTTCCTGCTATAAATCAGACCTCATCGGAATTGGAAAGTTATGGGCGTTACATCTGCGCAACTTGAAGAGCAGATAAAACCTATCATCTTCCCTCTAATCTGTCGTAGATGTGTCGAATCGTCCCACTAAACTATAAAATTTAAAAGTAGGTAGCAGGAAAATTGTCGACCAAACATAAAGTAATTAGTATTACATATCAATCAAAAAAATCAAGTATTCATAAGTTTCTGGAATTATCATGTAGATAAGTGGCCTAATTTTAGTATGCTACTGAATAATCAATAAATTTTCGCTTAGATAATAAAGGGAAATGAGGATTAACTATCGACTTAATGTGATAAAAAGAAATGTTTATAGATTTTTTACAATTATTCTGTTTTGCAATAACAAGGCAAGTATAAAACATGTACGAACGAGTACATAATACTATGTTTCTTCGTCAACTTGATCCCACTGGGATATTTTTTTTTAATTTTTCCATTGATTTAGTTAGCCTTATCTTATTGATCATGCAGCCTTATCTACATATATAGGTAAAACCCTATAAGACGATGACTCTCACAGGATAAGCTCTATATTTTTGATTAAATCATAATCAAATAATTACATCAGAAAAAATGTGTTTATTATATAATATGACAATTAATATTTTTAATATGAAATTTTTATAAAACTATAACTGAACCCCGTCTGTACAATGAACATTTATTGTCATAACCATTATTATCGAAACAGAGGTCCAATTTTTAGTCTGGTTATTACTGTATCACGAAAAACCACTAGAAGAAGAGAGAAGAAAACTTTTCATGAAATTTGTGATTTGATTTAGGATAAAATCTATACATATACAAAAAAAAATTTCAAACTTTTTGTTTATTTGTCTGTTTGTCTATTGAAAACTAAACAGACAAAAATTCTATAAACTATAGATTCGGTCTCTCTGTATTCGTCTGTATTGATAATAAAGACAATTTCAATAAGATATTCCAAAAAATATTTAATGTACGGATTAGTTATATATTATATGATATAATTTTATTATATGAATAGATTAATGGATTTGATTTAAGTTCAAGTTTATTTTCTTCTTTTTAGAGGGTTTAAATAAAAACTTCTTCTTAAAAATGTTTTACTATTATTTTATTATTTAAAACTATTCTATCACTAATCAATTCAAGTTAAAAATTATAGTACAATCAAATATGGCTTATTTTACATGAAGTCGGTTGAGAATTTATTTTCAAGGCTGGTTTTGATTTTCGACCAATCACAAATTCCATTTGAGTGACGTTTAAGTAGAAAGTAGGCATATTTAGCAATGAAAAGTATATTAGATTTTAAATCACGCAGACAAAGATTTTGATAAAATATCTACACTATATTCTACTGTGATTTTTACTCATTCTTCGAAATAACGATATTTTTGGGTTAACTAAATATAAACAAACCAGTTAATGAATATCAGTTTTTTTGATATGATGTTCTCCTAACCGATTCCGGCCACGGCGGCCAATCTCATTGAGACTAGCCAGTTGGCTAGTCTCAATGAGACAGGCTGCGCAGGACATATTATAGTGCACAAGTGTACGCGCAGACACAAGTGCACTCTCTATTCCTGTCACTCTCATACTATGGTGGGACGACTACTCGACACCACCAGTGAGAGTTAAGGCGCAGGATCGACGGCTTTACGTGCTCTCCGAGGCACGGGGGTGAAACACCGCCAACTTCCCAACTCCGGGCTGATACTGAGACTACACAGAAAGACTCAATAACTAAACTTGGCCCGATGCGGGACTCGAACCCAGGACCTCCGAGTGTGCAGCCGTACATACTAGCCACTACACCACCGAGGCAGTTAAAAACGACACATATTATTACAGATAAATACATAATATGTATTTATTATAATTGGCCTATATTTACTTTGCAGATTATTTTTTAGAATGAATTCATATTTTTTATAAATATATAAATTTTAAAATATATATTGTGTGTCTTTTTCATGGTTAAACCACTGATTTATATGTGGCAAGAACATATATTATAATTATATTTTATTGTCAGAGATAGCAGGACTTAGCAACGTTTGAAGATATCAGGATTTAATACCAAAGTATTTAAAAGATAGTCGTATTTTTTTTTAAAAACAGCTGGTGATTGTCAGGGTTGTCAAATACTTAAAAACTTTATTTTGTATTTTTTATTATGTCATTGTCTACATACGTCTTAAAGGTTCCGCATCTTTTAAAAATTCATTTGGCTTATACAGACTTATCTTGCCTTTAGTGTGTGGCATGCATGGGCGTACCCAGGTAGGGGCAGGGGGGGGGAGCTGCACCCCCCTGGATCGTGTATGTCTACTTACCTACTGTTGTCGATAAAGTTATGTTTGAGTCAGGTTACGAGTGTTACGAATTACTTTACAATATATTATGTGTTAACTTATAAAAAAATTGCGCTGCGCGCCTGGTCAGCTTGTATTCATACAAAACGCTAGAGCAGCAAGCGACCGGTGAGCTCCACGCTCGCCAGCCACTCGCTGTCGCGCCAACGACTTACGAATATTATCGAATCTTGTCTAGCGTTTGTGTACTGGCCTGCGAGCTCGTACTTATTTGACATGTTATTGTTTTGAAAGGGCTAAAAGTAGGTGACTAAAAATAATCAATGCCCGTATCTATACATATAATAAATTGTACCTGATCGCTGTCTGTACATGGGAGATATTTGAGAAAAACTATTATTGGGGGTTTCTATTAACGCGATAGAACCCAAAACAATGATTTTTAGAATTTTTGTCTGCTTGTCTGTGCGTATGTGCGTGCTAATCTCAGAAACGGCTTAACCGATTTGTATGCGGTTTTAACGAATGTATTTTATGGTAGGCTTCACTTAATTTTTTTAGTATTTGTTTTATTTAAATCGGTTCATAAATAAAAAAGTTATGTCAATTTAATAAAAAAACACAAGAAACATTTATTGGAAAAAAAGTTTTGTATACTTATTTACGCACGCAAGAAGTTATACTTCTTTGTTTTATTAGAGCATCTAAATAAAAGCTTGTGTTTTGAAATGTTTTAATTTTTTTTAATGTTTTTTTTACTTTTTTTTCGTATTCTTCTCAGCAAACCTTTTCACTTGATATCCATATAGACCAGGGCTGAAGCCTTTGAAAATGGTAAAAAGTGAAGAAAAAAAAATAGTAGGATGAATCCCATTGGAAACGGAAGAGAATATAACAAAAATGAATGGAAAAATAATTTACGGGCGATCTGGCGTCGGAAAGTTAGTGGGGGTGAGTTTTTAAGGGTAAAAAACGGTTTCTCTATTTCCGGCAAAACTACAAGTCTTATGGAAAAAAGTTAAATGGCAAAGTTGTAGGTAATAAAAAGATATACAACGATGTATTTACACTTTTTCACATAACCTCAAAATTTATGTGAAAAATTCAAGTTTTTGGTGTTTTATTTTTATCTTTTACAAAAAAAAAACATTCACGAAATTTGGTGAAAACAAATTTCCAAATTTCAGCTCAATCGGACCATTGGAAGTGGGTCAAATTTAACTTGTAAGATTTAATTACAGACAGACACTGATACAGGTGAAACTAAATGAAAGCTTGTAATAATTTTTATATTTATCGTTATAACACACGTGTTGTGTATATAGAAATAAAATAAAAAATAAAAAACTTCACATTGTAGCCAATAACAACTAACTTCACCCTGTAGTCAATAACCACTAACTTCATACCGTAGTCCAAATCTGTCGCATCGCATAGCAAAAGCAGTATAATTTCAATAATGCTATATATAAAATACTGTTGAGTTGATTTGGCTGAAACTTTGTTTAATTATATTATAATATGTAGTTTGTAAAACGATGATGATTGAAAGTTTGTATGGACACAACAAACTCAAAAATTGATAATTTCATAAAATACGCTGTCAATGTAAGTTGAGACATCTATATGGACGAACATATTAAACAGCGTTAAGCTTAAACTGGGCGCGCTTCAATCGAACGCCGGCGCATCCTGGTAATCGCTAAAACTCGGCTATTTTTATTTTTTTTAAATAATTAGGTTCCGTGCAAAAAAAAAAATCCATGAAATTGCGAACAAAATCCGCGTAAATCGTTTATCTATCTATATGGTATTTAAAAAATCTGGTTGATGTTGTGTGCAGCGTGCAATCTGTTGAACAATAATAAAAAGTGTCCGCTAAATAAAAATGGACATGCGGATTTTTTTAGTCTTCATATAGTGTGTAGAGAGAACAGAAAAACAAGCACAGGGGACGGGGGACGGGGGCAAGTATTGCCCCCCCCCCCTGGACCAAAAGCTGGGTACGCCCATGGTGGCATGTGTGAGATTGCGTGTTCGCTGTATACGTGTGTGCAAGGAGATAATCAAACGTCCAAATACATATATTATATTTATTATACTAGCATTGTCCGCGGCTCCGCCCGCGTTCAGATGACCAAAAACCAAATTCTTAGGTTTTACATATATTAGTATACTCTTACATTGCAGTTTTTGTATTTTTTTCTCAGAAATGAGACATTTTCCCGCGGTAAAAAGTATCTCATATGTTGACCCCATACAAAATTTTATGAAAATCTCTCCAGTGGTTTTTCTGTGATGCGGCAATAGACAGGCAGACTGACAAAAATTCTAAAAACTATAGATTCGGCCTCTGTATCGATAATGATGTCTATTTCAATAAGTTTTCCAAAAAATATTTAATATACAGATTCGCCTTAGTTAGAATTTTGTTATATGTATAGATTAATTTTAAGTTACTATCAAATATCCTTTTTTTTAATAGTAGTTTTGCGGGACTCACCGACTAGAGAAGCCAGTACTATTCATTAAAACCCAATAAAACCTCCCCTGTTCCAATGGGGCGCCGCAGGATCGTTTATGCACTCAACCACGACGCCCCGAAGCGACGACAGATCTTCCAAAGCAGACCACAACAACCATGGGGTTGCTCCAACAGTCCAGTCTGCTATCATATCAGAGGAGTACCAGAAGCATCTCGCATGGCACACCGTCCACCGAGGTGGGCCGCCTCCCAACGCGCTTCATGGCTTCGCGCCCGGCTGGATTGTCGAACGTTAATGAGTCTCCCCACCATGACAAGGTGAACGCATATTTGGGGACTCACAAATATCCCGAATACAATGTATTGTTTTATAATAATTTACTAGATAAGCGAGTTCTAACCTTCCACTCTTGAATGCAAAAATGATTTTTTTAATGTGTCTTCAAGTTGTCTTCTTAATATGTATATCATCTTGGTAAAGATTTAGAACACAGCAGTTTCCTTTTTCTAACGTTAAAATAATTTTGTCAAGAAAAAGGAATTCTCAGTTTTCATATCTAAATACGGAATTCTAAAATTATTATCTAATTAATGTTGGTGTGTTTCAGTACCAAGTTATTGCATATAATTTATCATATTAAGATTAAATATATCACTTGAATAAGTATATAAAGTACTGAAGTTCCACAGTAGATATTGTTATTAGAAGGTAAGTAATGTAAATGTTGTAGTGCTTCTTATAAATATTTTTTAGAATACACATGGTGTTAATTTATACCATTAGATTTTTTTTAAATATTTTTATTGAAGTTAAATGTGAAACGTACGACTGATGGGACTATCACGTGGGGAATATCATGTGCTGCTTATGGGACTAAAATTCTTGTGGCATTGTCATCACCATGAATTTTATAATGCTGTCTTTTTTCATCAATATTTTTTTATGAATTTACACGAATATTTGACATTTAAAAAAAATATCTTTTTCGACTTTTTCGCCTTTTTTTGGGAGAATTTCCCTTGTTATTGCTGTAAAGTATTCGAAACGTCGGAAACTAGAAAACAAAATAAATCCGCCGGCAAATCCGAAGAGATAACTTTTCATTTAAAATATTATGTTTTTTTTTATAAGCTTAAGGCATACTGTAAAACTGGTTGGTATATGCGGACGACATTAAAAGATAAATAAAAAAATATGCAGCTTTTTATGTTTTCAAAATATTTGAAAGTAAAGATTGGCATATAGAAACGATGACAATCATTTAAAAATTAACTAATTAAGTAATTTATATACATATTCGTATACGAGTATATGCGATCTTTACTTTATATTTCAGAAATGTGACACTTTAGGACACCATTGTACGAATATTTTTTATTTTTTTTAAGTGTCGTCTATGTCCTCAAACTAGTTTTACGGTGCACCGCGACGAAAAAATAATTAAAAGATTAAAATAGCATCGAGTAGCTAACGCTTTCTTAGTAACTGTAACTCTCATAGGAACTTTCGTAGTAACTTACGTCGGAAACTTTTCACCCTTTTAAATATTTGTTCTTTCTAAAATAAATGGAATAAAAATTACATAATTTTTAACGTATGTACGACAAATATCGATCAAAAGATGGCCAATAGGTCGGTGATTGGGTATAATAATTAGATTTTCGCGTGTATTTTTCTTATTATTTCGCGTGTATTCTTTTTCGGATCTTATCTCACTTTTGTTTTAAAGCAAAAAATAGTTTTATTGATAATTTATTTTGTTTTTTTCAGTCTAATTACATATCAAAATGAAATCCTCGGTTTTCGCTATCCTACTGCTCGTCGCAGGCGCCTTCGCCTTCCCCAAGGTTGACGACAGTAAGCATCAAACAAAGATTATAATTTTAAGTTATTATTTTAAGAGATATATTAATATCTTTGATATGGTTTTTATATATCAATGATTTATGTTATTTATTCCAAATTTATTAAAATTGATCACTTAACTTTACTTATAAATTATAATTATCTGTTATCACTTACGTATACAAGATAAATACATATGTATTTATTATAATTGGCCTATATTTAGTTTGTAGATCATTTATTAGAATTAATTCATATCTTTTTCACGGTTAAACCACTGATTTATATCAGGCGCGGATCCAGGATTAAATTGGGGGGGTATCATAGGTGAAATCTTATATATATAAAAATGAATCCCTATTTCCCTTGGTCACTTAATTTGTTTCGAATTAAGTACTTAAAACATAATTTTGTATTAATCCTTCTATTCTTAAATTTCAAACTTCTTCAAAAGGTATATTTGGCTTAGGGGATGACCCACATGACCCCCCCCCCCTAGATCCGCGCTTGCTTTATACGTGGCAAGCACATAGATTGTTTCATAGGGCTGGTGTTTAAATTATTCAATTTCGACAAACTATATAAAAGCTATATAAAAGCAATATGTATATAGTAATATTTTCTTCTTCAAGGCTCAAGATTATCAGGTGCCGTAGAAGATCGGATCGAGACTGGTATTAAAAGATTGAGCGCGCTTATTAGACTCCTTGGTTTAGATCCTCTAGAAATTGTGGAATCCGAAACCGTTTTTGCACCTCTCCCAGGGTAAGTTATTATTTTAACACTGATTTTATTTAATCTATTCTTTATTCAGTTATATAGATAGATATTTACGAATATTGGAAATTAAATATTTTTTACTGTAGAATTTTTAATTATGTTCTTCTATTTAGCCTTTTATAGGTAAAACTTTACTTTGGTTTGCATTCATATGAAAGTAATATTAAATGTATCAAGATTTTAGATATCTATACTAATATTATAAATATGAAAGTGTGTTTGTTTGTTTGTTTGTTTGTTTGTTTGTTTGTTTGTTTGTTTGTTTGTTTGTTTGTTTGTTTGTTTGTTTGTTTGTTTGTTTGTTTGTTTGTTTGTTTGTTTGTTTGTTTGTTTATTTGTCCTTCTTTCACGTTGAAACGAAGTGACGGATTGGCGTGATATTTTGTGTGGAGATAGTTGGAGGGCTGGAGAGTGACATAGGCTACTTTTTACCCCGAGAGATCATCTAATTCCCACAGGAAAGTACGTTATAATACAATCCAAAAAAATATTTATCATCAGAATTACTTGAAACTTGGTATTAATGCTCTTCAATAAAATTAAATAAATACGTGTTTTAGCATTTTTCAAAATTCATCGTATAAAGGGGTAGAATAGGGGATGAAAGTTAGTATGAAACTACCTTTTTAGAGATTTTTTTTTAGTTTTAGCGCGAGCGAAGTCTCGGGTTCTGCTAGTTTTTGATATGTTTAAGATTTATATATATTTTCTTAAAATCTCTTTTTATATTTTGTTTATTTTTCTACAATACTTTTAAATATAAATCTACATTGAAATTAATATTTTTTTGTTTTTGACACACAATAGAATCTTCGAAGGCAGAGTGTTTGGCAATGACATAAGCTTCTCCGGTGCCAGCAATATCGCTATCAACTATTTGGATTATAACGTTTTGCTAGGAAGACTGAGGTTCGAGTTCTCTCTCCCTGAACTTGTTTTGAATATTGGTAAGAAAAACAGCAATTTATTCAAACATTCTATACTTTTTATAGTGAATTTTACATATATTTACACAACACATTGCTTTTACGGTACAAGCTCTTGAATATTATCTTATATTTGACTTATATTTATTTTTAAGGTAACTCCGGAATAGATATTATATTGCTTGATATTATTGACAGTGTAAGACTCAGTGGCAGGTAATTTTTTTTGTTTTTTTTTTTTTTTTTTTTATTTTATTTATTCTATTATTTTTATACGTAAAAACACGTATTTTATTATTTTATACAGTCTCGCTGTCAGAGGTATTACTCTTGGTGGTGAAATTGGCTTCAATTTAAACTGGGATGGCGTTAGTGTTCGCACCATCACCATTGACATGCGCTTCGGCAGAACTGAAGTAAGTGTGAAACTAACTATTACTATGATTTAAAAAAAATATAAAATAATAATATACATAAAAAAATAATGTATTATTATTTTATTAATGCATGACACCAAGGTAACAAACACGCATCTTATGGAATATTTTATCAAATCTATTTACCTGCTATATTTTAAATTTGGAAGACTGTGTTTTATCCATTCTATAATATTATAAATGTAAAAGTGTGTTTGTTTGTCCTTCTTTCACGTCGAAACGGAGTGACGGATAGGCTTACAGTGCTTAGTGCCATACTTTTTACCGCGGGAGATTATCTCATTCGCACGGGAAATTATTACCCAAAAAATATTTATGATCAAAATTACTTGAAACTTGGTATTAATGCAACGTAATTAAAAACGTGTTTTAGCATTTTCAAAATTCATCCCATAAGGGGGTAAAATAGGGGATGAAAATTTGTATGAAACCTATCTTTTTGGAGTTTTTTTGTGTAGGTACTTTTAGTACTAATTTATAAATTATTTCAGTCTAACCTGACACTCGTTGCCTTGGACAAGGATTTATCAGAGTTCCTGAACACACTTCTTGGAGTGCGTATTCCTATTTTATTGGAAAGATTCGGGGTGAGAAATTAACTCATGTATATTTTTCTTTGACCTGCGATAAATTTTTCTTCATCAAAGAATACTCATAAGTAAGCCATTTAGATGAAAAAAATCTATTGAAAATTCAGTAGTTTTTGATTAATGTTTTATTTTTCTTTCAGAACGAAATAAACCGTTTTCTTGAAGTCGTCGTCCGCCGAATTTTGGATATTTCTTTGTAAATATGTATAGACTGGTGTTAAATGTCGTAAACTGTCGACCAATTTATCTGTTCCATCAGTAATGAGGTGCAGTTGTACGATAACATCTTAAGTATAAGCAATAAAATTGACATTATTGTTTATAATTTTTTAATAAATAATATGAAATAATTTTAATTTTTTATTTATTTTTCTTTTTAATTAACATTATTTCGATTTAATAAAACAAAATAAAAGTTTGTTTTAAATTGTTCTGTTTTGCTATTTTGGATATACGCTTATTGTTTGTTGTATAAAAGAATATTTTCAAAAAGTACATATAGCGATTTTATCAAACTGATAAAGGTGACTTAAAAATTAAGTTAACTTATAATTATCAAGTTATGATAAAATCGTAAATTGATAATTGCTCAGCTTGACGTTGTATAGTCTATATATAATAAGTAACACATAAGTTATAAAAACACATTAAATTTTTCGAATCAGACTGAAGTTCCAGAAATTAGTGCATTCAAACAAACAACACCTTTAACTTTATATATTAATAATTGTGTTTAAAATTAAAAAAAAAACTTTTATTAGACAAAAAATATTTTATTATCCATAATATGTAATAATAGTAATAATTAATTATTTTTTTATTTTTTTATTAGAGAAACAAACAATGAGATGTTACTTAAACGATACTAATATACAAAAATATATACATCAGCTAAGTTTCCACTAATAGTAATTATTACATAATCACTAGAATTAACAAAGATAAACCAAATACAAAGCAACATAGGTACGTACGTAAGAACAGCAAGTTGACGTGATAATTTTAAACAATCTATACATATAAAATTCTAACTAAGCCGAATCTGTACATTAAATATTTTTTTATAAAATCTTACTTAAATATATATTATTTTCGATACAGAGGCCGAATCAATAGTCTTTAAAATTTTTGTCTGTCTGTCTGTCTGCCTGTTACCGCATCACGGAAAAACCACTGGAGGGATTTTGATGAAATTTGGTATGGTGGTAGCTGGTTATCCGGGTCAACATATGTAATACTTTTTACTTTTTTCTCATTTCAGAGAGAAAACACAAAAGCTGCTATGTAAGAGTATATTAATATGGAAAACCTAAGAATTTGGTTTTTGATTATCTGAACGCGGGCGGACCCGCGGGTAATGCTAGTATAATATATTAACTGAATGGGTCATAACAACAAATGTGCCTACAGTGATACATAAAACAAAAAAAATATGGCTACAAGGTAAAAATTATAACTACAAATATATTGCGTGTACTAGGAAATTATAAAGTAATATTTTTATTTCTCCTATATATTTTACATTTAAAAGAACTATTTTTTTCAAATAAAATGTTAATATCTATACTAATATTATAAAGAGGTAAAGTTTGTGAGTTTATGAGTTTGTGAGATTGTGAGTTTGTCACGTTGTAGGGGGTAATCTCTGGATCGACTGAACCAATTTAGATGAAATTTGGTAAGAAGAATGTTTGAGACCCTGGAAAGGACATAGGATACTTTTTATACCGGAATACATCCCTTAAGGGAGTAAAATGGGGATGAAATTTTGTATGGGGAATGAAGCTAGGGACGAACCCGAGCGAAGCGAGGGTGAGTCGCTAGTTTGAGTATATTTTATTATAACTTTGGCAGCTATACTATAAGAAGATATTGCTAGTGTATTTTATTTTAGAAATTGGCTGATTAAATTGTGGCTTATACCTGGAATTTAATCGTGGGCAGTTAAATTCTAAGTTACATGATAAGAAAGGTGATTCAATAAAATTATTAATTACCTTATATAAGAGAAGTTGGTCTCTCGCTTGTCTACGCGATACAAGGGAAGGCAGAGGTTGAACATCATCAGAAATATCGGCCCCCTAACACAGATGCTTATAGAATTTCTCCTGTATTGAATCTAAGTCATTTATATAAGTTTTATATTGTGGGTTCCAAACAGTGGAGGCATACTCAAGAATAGAACGAACGTACGAGTTATAGAGTAGTATCAAAGTTGAGGATTATCTGAAATCCTTGCAGACTCTTAAAATAAACTCAAGCATGCGATAGGCTTTAGATGTTATGTAGGATATATGATAAACATAACTTAACTTGCTTAATTTAATTATTATTACATATTAACGAATTTTTTGAATTCATTTTGTTATTTCGTGGGTAGCCTGTCCGTAACAATTACATGATGCCTTTGAAACATCTTAAACCTTAGTCTCTCCCGTGACCATGATCGCTGTAAAGCATTCGAAACGTCGGGAACCAAAAATCAAAATAAATCCATGAAAAAATCCGAAAAGATAGTTTTATTTAAAATGTCAAATATTCGCGTAAATCTAAGAAAATATTATAGAAAAGTATTAGGGATTCTATATATGATAATTAAAATCAATGCCATATATATTTAAAATCTATACAGGGTCATTTTTAATTTACTGAAAACCTTTTGGGATTATACTATTTACATCATAACAACAACATCAGTAACAAGAAAAATAATATTTCTTAAATTTTTATTTTCATACAAAAATTAAAATATTTTTTTTGCACCTTCTAAACTTTAAAGTTCTAGCATTTGGCCAAGTTTAAATGAGTAAGCGCGGCTTCCTACATCCCTCCACCCCTCCCTCTCCACCGGACACGCACTTTCTTTTGCTAATGCTGGACTATTACCGTTTAGAAGGTGCAATAAAAATATCTTTATTTTTGTTAAATTTAAGATATATTATTTTTTTTTTCTTACAGATGTTGTTGTTATGTTGTAAATAGTGTATTCCCAAAAGGTTTTCAGTAAATTAAAAATGACCCTGTATATTATATAATTGCAGTCATTATTGAGGAAATAACCTAAAAAATGCCAAACAAAATATGCATATACGCAATTAAAATATGAACAAACAACGACATGCGCTAACAAAAAATAGAAATAATCATGGCCTTGGTGATTTCTAAAAGTATTTCTTAATATTACTACCGATGTACTATTTGGATCATAATCAATTTGTAAGTGGTATCCGTTTTGTAAGACATTCTTTGAAAAAAAAATTCTTTAAGGACACCTATTGAATAAATTGCTTCTATCTAAAACCTTATACACAATAATATGACTTATAATTTCTTAGATTTATTTTTATTTGTTTCTTAATTATTATTTTTATTTAAAACTTAGCGACGGGTGATTCTTTAAATTGATATACCTTTTTTATTTATAAACCGATTGAAGTAAAACAAATACTAAATGTTAAGTGAAGCTTACCAAAATACATTATGGAAAACCGCACCCAAATTGACTCGGCCGTTTCTAAGATTATCGCGCACAAACAAACAGACAAAATTTCTAAAAAATCATTGTTTTAGGTTCTATTGCGTTAATAAAGACCCCAAATAATAGTTTTTCTCAAATATATTGATATTTATAGACGGCGATCAGTTACATAATTATATGTATGAACAACCTTCTATATTATAAAATTTCTTCTTCAATATCATTAAGGAATATATTATTGAAAAAGTTTTTTTTTATATTTCCAAATCAATTTTCTTGTTAACTAATGGCTTAAAAAGCTAGCTAATAATACAAGAAATTCAAAGCTCAAAGCGCGCGGTATAAAGTATCCTATATGTTGACACGGATAATCAGCTATGACCATACCAAATTTCATCAAAATCCCTCCAGTAGTTTGTCTGTGATGCTGTAACAGACAGACAGAAAAAATCTAAAAACTATAGATTCGGCCTCTGTATCGATAATAATGTCTATTTCAATAAGATTTTCCAAAAAATATTTCATGTACAGATTGGTCTCAGTTGGAATTTTATTATATGTAAAGATATTAAATTTAAGTAATATACAAAGCAAACACCTTTGCTAAGCATATTTATAAAGTTCAAATCAAATTAAACATTAGTACATGTGTTCGGTAGCATTATAAAAAGTGATAATTTAATCTATTCCAACTTGTTTTTCATAAATAACTAAATAAGCTACTTTTCAGTACCTACATATAATTAATCCTATGATATTTACAATCCGTAAATGCATTAATCATCTAATTTGCTGACTAATTATCACGTAAATACCTATCGCAAGTGGTTATATAACGTATTTTTGTTATTTAGTGTCACAATCTTACTTCCGCTGATATATTATATTTACGTAGAGAGTTTCTAGGAATGTTTAAAATTTCCACGTATTGAATTTTTTTTTTTGATTTCTAATAAAGAGTATAGGGCTGTACTCGTAGTTCCGAATACTCCATACCTCCGATTATTAGTATACATATGGTTTTCAACGTATATGTTATTTAATATACCCGCAAATTTTATTTCCAAAGTCAAATGTAAGAAAAATCGTTTATTAATGGTTTTCGCATTTATTGCGATAAGTATTGATTTTCGAGTACGTTCTAACTTCTAACTAACCAATTATCTTCGTTTATGAGCTTTACCGACCTACAGCAATATAACTGTGTGCTTAACAATAATAATAGATTTTTAGACCTTGTTCTATCTCACTTAAAGTGCTTAGTATCTCGAACGTTGTCTTTATCAGAGCCAGAAGATGGGCATTATCCCTCACTTCTTGTAGAGGTAGATATTCATTCAATAGAAAGAAACCTTAGTCTTAATAATCGTATAGTCTGCAAGTATCACTATGCAGAGTATAGCATTACTAGCATTGCCCGCGGCTCCGCCCGCGTTCAGATGACCAAAAACCAAATTCTTAGGTTTTACATATTAGCATACGTTCCAGTTTTTGTAATTTTTCTCAGAAATGAGATATTTTTGCGCGGTATAAAGTATCCTATATGTTGACACGAATAATCAGCTATGACCATACCAAATTTCATCAAAATCCCTCCAGTAGTTTTTCTGTGATACTGTAACAGACAGGCAGAAAAAATCTAAAAACTATAGATTCGGCCTCTGTATCGATAATAGTGTTTATTTCAATAAGATTTTCCAAAAAATATTTAATGTACAGATTCGGCTTAGTTACGCAGAATTAGCAAAAATTAACTGGAAACTCGAACTAAATGACAAACATATTACTGATGCTTTCTATAGTATCATAAACTATTTAATGGGAAAATATGTTCCCTCTAAATTGTCAGTAGAAAGTAAATATTTATCATATTTGGTATTCACGTCACTTAATTAGTCTTATTAATAAAAGATTAAAATGGCATAAAAAATGGAAGATATATGGAAGGTTAAGCGATTACGACATGTTTTCAGAAATTAAAGCGCATATAAAGTTTTTAGAAAAATCTTGTTACAATTTGTATTTAGAACGAGCAGAAAACAATATTTATATTGCTTTTAAACATTTTTGGTCTCAAGTCTAAAAAAGAACACATTTCTATACCCGATACAATGTACCTAGATTCACAAGCTGGCTCAGATGGACAATAAATCGCCAATATGTTCAATAATTTTTTTTCATTCTGTCTTTGAGATAAAATACATCATTCACGTCTCATGTTTACGATTATAGCTCTGATACAATTATAGCTTCATTGGATATATCAGAAAGCAAAGTACAATCATGCTTAATTAAATTAAAAACAAATTAGAGCAGTGGACCAGACGCTATACATCCAATTTTTTTGAAGCAATGTAGTAACACTTTAAGTATACCTTTAACTATTCTTTTTAAAAAGTCTTTAAATTCCGGTTGTCTACCTACAGAATAGAAAAAGTCTTTGATAACTCCAATTTAGAAACCTCTTGATAAACGAAATATTAAAAACTACCGCGAAATCACAAAGTTGTCCACCATTCCTAAGCTTTTTGAAAAAATTATATATGACATGATATATCCAATATTGAGACAATTGTTGATGAATAATCAACATGGATTTATCAATATGCGATCGACCGAGTTTAATCTTTGCAAGTTTTTAGATGTTATACTTAATGCAATGGATTCAGGGTACCAAGTACATGTTATATACACCGATTGTTCAAAGGCTTTTGATAAAATTTCACATAAACTTCTAATAAAAAAAACTTGAATACATCGGCATACATGGTAATCTGCTTCGATAATTAACATCTTATCTACACGATCGATCCCTGGCTGTGGCAATTAAAGGTTTTACCTCTTCCTTTGTTCCAACTACTTCAGGAGTGCCTCAGGGTTCGCATTTGGGACCTTTACTTTTTAATACATTTATTTATGATATCGATGCTTTTTAAACTCAAATTCAGTTCAATACTATTATTATAAATGCAGATGATACAAAGATTTTTAAAATTATAAAAAATAAGCAAGATTGTGTTGCCCTGCAAAACGATCTAAATAGACTCGAATAGTATTTATTGTAGATCTAACAGTCTTTATTTGAATTTAGAAAAATGCTATACAATTACTTTTCAAGAAAAAAAAAACCAAATCTCGTATAACTATTCAATCTTGAATGCTAATTTAAACAGTAAGTTAAAGTAAACTCATATTGGACCATCATATAAATAATGTAGCAACTAAGCCATATCAAATGCTAGGCTATATATATAGGCAAGGGGCAGATTTTAAAAACACTCATACGCTAATATTGCTATAGAATGCATATGTTAGGGCTAATCTGGAATAACCGGGTGCGAAGCTAAGAAACGCACAGGGAGGTTGTCCACTTCGGTGGGCGGTGGAAGGTGGCCCTCTTCGGGGGGCGGTGTACCTTGCGGGTTGCTCCTGGTACTTCTCTAATAGCAGAGTGGACCTTGGAGCAACCTCATGGTTGTGGTGGTCTGCTTTGGCAGACCTGCCGACGGGGCGTCGTAGTTGAATGCGTAAGCGATCCTGCGACGCCCCATTAAGACGGGGGAAGGTTTTGTTGGGTTTTAGTGGGTAGTACTGGCTGTATTACGACGGTGAGTCCCACACGTCGTGCGTAAATGCATGGAATCCACAATATAAAAAATATATTGACTTAATTGAAAAAATACAATTTTTTTTAAAAGATTAAAAAATAGATATTTTGGTTCTGCTTCTTTTAATAATACTAGTTCCCTAGAATAGCGTAGAAAACAAAGAGATCAGCTTTTTCGTTATAAAATAATCAATAATTTAATTGACTCTCCATACCTACTAAATAAAATATCATTTAAATGCCCTAGTCATGGCACTCGATCTCAGGCTAATTTCTCCACCGCTGTCTCCAGAACAAAGTATTGTGACAATTCATTTATTGTAAGATCCTGCAATATGTATAATAAGCAATATCATGATATCGACTTATTCAATAATGGGTTAAAAAAATTCGCTCACCTATTAAAAAATAAATAGATTGTGATACTGTTTACATATAGTATTCTTACTTTTTGTTCGATTTATTGCTGTTAATTTTAAGTTCACTTCGTTCATGTTTTTAGTGAAAACTTTGTTGGCTTAAGATTTTTTTTTAGAAGTGAGTTATGTTATTTGGGTTGTAATGAAACAACGTTTTTCGTCGAAAGGACAAGTACAACTAATTTATTAAAATCCTTTTAAGAAAGATCTAAAAAGGACTACACGGAAAACATATTGAAAAAAATAACAATTTTTGTATGGCCTACAACTTCTGTAGAAGACATTTATCTCTTAAATCAATATTTATCGCAATAAACACGAAATACATTGAAAAAACGATTTTTCTTAGATTTGGCCTGAAAAACAAAATATACCCATTTTGAATACCATAATCGTTATTAACGCGTCTAAATGCATCTATATAACAAAATTCAGATTATCGGAGGAATGGGTGGGCTATTCGGAAGTTTCTCCGAGTATAGCTTTTAACAAGATTCAACTGCTAAATAACTAGTTTATCTAGTGGCTAGCATGTACGGCTGCAGAATTGGAGATCCTGGATTCGAGTCCCGGGTCTGGCTAAGTATAGTAATAGTTTTTCAGCTAAAATTCTCAGTAACAGGCCAGAGAAGGAGTGAGAAGTTGACGTTGTTTAACTTCCGTGCCCCGAAAAACACGTAAACACTCAACGATCACAGATCGTGATTGTGAACCTCTTTTTACTCTCTGATCATGTCAAATTGTCGAATAGGGAATGCACAAGTGCATTATTATATCTACTACGCAGTTGGCCATTCTAATGAAATTGGCGCTGTGTCCGAAGAAGTTGCTAACCGGGACATTACTACTAAGAATTCATATAAGTTTTACAAAGCACCTACAAATTATTAGGCTGTATTCACTTTATAGTATTTTCTCTTCATATAAAAATTACTATTAACTCTTTTTAACTCTATATTTAAAGCTCTACTTAAATCAACTTTTAAATTTAAAAAATAATCAATTTATGAGTATCTAAGACTTTAGGTTTTTTCAATTTAAACATTATCCTATAAATTTTATCAGATTAATTCTTGCAGGTGTTCCTAGCACCAAAAATATTGCAACCTTATCATATCGGCTAATTAGTATAAGACATAATCCATCCTTTGATATGTAGTATAAATACTGTGTAATACTGTATGCTTACTAATTGACATTGTGATTACAAGGTAAGAAAGGTCTATTTTATAGAGTATAGTGTAATATATACCACATGTAAATATATATATATAGTTTAATTAATTTAATTTCGTGTAAGTTACTACTTTTTCTCATTTGAATTTTATATCTAAGTCATATTAATCCCCATTATTAACTAGCGACTCACCCTCGCTTTGCTCGGGCTCGTCCTTAGGTAATTTTTTAAATTGACATAACTTTTTTATTTATGAATCGATTAAAATAAAACAAACACTAAAAGTTAAATTAAGCTTACCAAAATATATTAAGGAAAATCGCACTCAAATCGATTCAGTTTTTTCTGAGATTAACGCGCATAAGCCCACAAACAAATCGACATACAGACAAAAAATCAAAAATCATTGTTTTGGGTTCTATTGCGTTAATAAAGTCCCCCATAATAGTTTTGTCTCAAATATGTTGCATGTACAGACAGCGTGTTACACTTTTATTATATGCATAGATATAATAATATGTATATTATGTTTTAATTTCTCGATACAAGAAAGTTTCATGTGTTATAAACCTAAATATAAGTAAAGCTATAACTATAACATATAATGATAATAATATATTAAATGATAAACTATACAAGAATTTTTATCACTGTTAATAATTTAATGTATAACTAATTTCGATTCAGTATTTTGTTTCCCTCCTTCTCCGTATTACAACGATTTGCAATAAAAATATTTTCTTTTCAGTCTAATTCAAGATGAAGTCCGCTGTGTTCGCTCTCCTTGTAGTCGTTGCAGGCGCTTTCGCCTTCCCCCAATCTGATAACCGTAAGTGTGCACAAACTTTGTAACACAAGATTTCTAATGAAAATTGACATTAAAATCATATCTGGCGACTTATTAGCTCTCATTATAGCCTATCCTATAAATATCATTCAAATAAATCCAGTAGTTTTAGGCTAAAAGAGTAAGAAACAAACTCAACAATAAACATCCACAAATTCTAATTCTATTGTATTCAATGATACTTCTTTCGAATTCTCAAAATGCTATCTATCTATTATTATTCATTGATATGTTATTAAGTAAGTTTTTCTTATGCTTAGTAATTAAAGTTAATTTTTTACAGCGAGACCTACTCTAGAAGAACGGATCAAAGATGTAATTGAACGAATTAGTACACGCATCAGGGATGCAGGTTTCGATCCTTTGGAAATCGAAAATGTTAGATTTGAGAACGTTTACGAACCTGAGTAAGTTATATTTTTGAATTTTAATAAACTGTAGGTACACAATGACTTTAATATTGTGATTTTTATGAATTTTTATATTGTTATCTACAGAATTGTTCGTATTTCCTGGTTTTATGATTCTCATACTATAAAATCCTGAAAAGAACTAAAACTAAAAATATCTAATAAACTATATACATTGTTTTAATAGGGTCATTGAACTGGTAGCCTTCCTGGAAAACTTATCCTTCGTCGGAGCCAGTAAAATCGATGTTAACCACATCGAATTCCTTCCTTTTATTAACAGACTAACATTCGACGTCTCACTCCCTGGACTTGAAATGAGTCTCGGTAAGAACTAACAAAATCAAATATGAGTGCACTTTTTATATAATATATAGATATGTTTACATTTAAGTTATAATATATTATTAAAAATATTAATTTCGAATGTACAGTATTTCAGATATTATGTTTAAATTTGTTTTTTGTAAATTTGAATATATTTTTTACTTTGTTTAATTATGTTAGGTGGCGCTGGAGTAAATGCTGTATTCTTCCAATACTCTTTTGACGCACTACTTAGCGGCAGGTACAGTACTGATACTTTTTTCCATACATTAAATTGTTAAACTTAATAAGAACATCGATATCTTATCAAGTAATAATATATGTAAATAATTAACATATTTTTCACTTTGTTAAAATTAAATTTCTGTAAGCCATTAAAAAAAAAATAAAAATAAATTGGCCCTACATTTTTTTATAATAGATCATTTGAGATTATCTGCCTAGTTTAATAATGTCGTACGTATGACTTTAAAAAGGCCAAATTAATAAAATAAGTTTTAATTTTATTTTTAATTTCATCTTTTACAGCTTCAGCGTCCATGGTATTCGTGCCGCTGGTGAAATAAACTTCAATATAGGCCTGGATGGAGTCACCGTCCGCAGCATCACACTTGATTTATACTTTGGCGTACCTCAGGTAATTATTTGTCAAAGCAGCTATATTACATTTATTCTTAGACTACTTGTTAAAACTGTAATATAAATCGCAAAATCAATTTACGGTTCTTCAAAACTGATAAAATTATGTATGTATATATATATAACCAAAGTCTACCCGATTTGTTGACATTTATGATTACTGTTCCACTCCCTGGATAGTAGCATGACGATATATAGCCTATAGCCTTCCTTAATAAAATGGCTATCTAATGCAAAAATAATTTTTCAAATCAGATTAGTAGTAGTTCCTGAGATTAGCGCGTTCAAACAAACAAACAAAGAAAGAAACAAATAAACTCTGCCTATTTATAATATTAGTACCTATATAGATAACTGTTAGAATAATATTGCTCATTTATAGATGCTCAGTCTGGATTGGATTGGAAACCGCTACGCAAAGTAATACTAGTAATTTGTTAATTTATGTTTTTATATCATATTTCAGTCTGACCTGTCACTAGAAATCAATGGCAAAGACTTATCTGAAGAATTGAACGACTTGCTTGGAGTCAAAATTCCTCATTTCTTCGAAGATAACAGGGTAAGAATTTATACACTACATACTTATTATTTTACTTTGTTGAAAGATAAAAGCCTTGACAACTATTTAATTCAAAATATTCTGTTCATGTCATTTACATTTGATTTATTCGAAGGCATTTCAATTACTTAATGAATTAATATATATATATATATATATATATATATATATATATATATATATATATATATATATATATATATATATATACATATATATAACTATTAAGAGAAAATTGAAGGCAAAGGTGTATTACTTAGTTAACATGTACATATGCGTTTAATACGTCTCTTTATTTTGTTTGTTGCAGAACGAAATCAACAGAGGCGCTGAAACTATTTTCCGTTTTCTTATTGACAACCATTACAATTAATTCCTCATATAACTGTAATTATATATGTATATAATTAATATCTTTTGACAACTTTGTTGTTGATTTTGTATATAAAATATATGAAATAAATGTGCTAAAAAAATTATTATACATTTCTTTTTATTTTGATTTTCTTTTTTTATATAGCAATTTATAGATATATTGATCAGGTGGTTTTTAATTTAAGCCTTATTCCTATATATACTTCATTTAAAAAAATAACATTATAAATATATATGTTGCGCCATTAACACACATCACCATCTAGTTCTATGGTAAGCTACGAGGCTTGTGTTATGGATACCAGATAGTTGATACGGTACCCATATATAACTTTAACTAGCATTGTCCGGGGCTCCGCACGCGTTCAGATGACCAAAAACCAAATTCTTAGGTTTTACATGTACTATACTCTTACATTGCAGTTTTTGTATTTTTTATCAAAAATGAGATATTTTCTCGCGGTAAAAAGTATCCTATATGTTGACCCGTATAACCAGCTATAACTATACCAAATATTCATCAAAATCCCTCCAGTGGTTTTTCTGTGATGCGATAACAGAGAGACAGGCAGACAGACAAAAATCTAAAACTATATATTCGGTCTCTGTATCGATAATACTGTTTATTTCATTAAGATTTTCCAAAAAATATCGAATGTACAAATTCGGCTTAGTTACAATTTTATTATATGTATAGATTACACATATATTATAAATATAAACACCCATGACTGGAGCACAAATATTTGTGCTCATCACACAAATGAATGCCCAGCGGGACTCCAACCCGCGACCGCTAGCACAGCAAATAGGGTCACTACAAACTGAGCCAAACGTATTGTTATTTGTCAACATGCTAAAATGACATTCAGTATCAAATTAATTTAATAAATTAACTAATAGATATATCTTTAAGTAGTCGTCTTATATGTCTGTTAATCGATTTTCTTAATTTTTCGTTTAGTAGCTATTGGAGGGCTTTAGTGTTATCAATAAAAAAAAAAACGATTACGGCCGTAACTAATACTTAAGTTAAGTAGTAAATACTGATGATGTTCTTCTGACCGATTCCGGCCACGGCGGCCAATCTCATTGAGACTATCCAACTGCGCAGGAGATATTATAGTGCATAAGTGTACGCGCAGACACAGGTGCACTCTCTATTCCTGTCATTCTCATACTCTGGTGGGACGACTGCTCGACACGACCGGTGAGAGTTAGGGCGCAGGATCGACGGTTTTATGTGCTCTAAAATAGTAAATACTACTAATAATATGTATACCATGCTTGTTAGGAAATAAGTGCGATTTAATTATATAATATACTAGCAGTACCCGCGGCTTCACCCGAGTTCAAATTTCCGATCGCTAACAAAATTTCACAGGATCACCCGCTGAGCTAATTTGAAGATTACCTAAAAATTTAATCAAAATCGCTCTATCTGTTTCGAAGTCCATAGGAAACATACATACACTCATCGATTTTTATTTTATTTAATCAACAATTTAAACTTATTTATTGCTCGGAAACTGGAGTGGACACCGACTGCAGCGTCACCTACTGGGACCACCTATGTTTTCAAACTATCCAGGAGCCCAATGAAACACACACAAAATTTTATCCAAATCGGTCCAGTCCTTTAGGAGGAGTAGGTTAAGAAACACGTACGTAATATATATATATATATATATGTCGTGTTATCCATATACTACGAACATCATCCTTAGTGGTTACTCAGCTTGTGGGCGTTATCAGGGCTCAAATAATAAAGTATTTAATGCTCAATGCACAATTTAATCAGGGAAATCACAATGTTATAAACTGGAAACGGTATTTCTAATGATTTAGAGCTAGCGGGTTCACAGTCACCGATCATCGACTTCCAACTACAATATCAAACATAACTCTCTAAGATCCACCATGATCAACCAACGTTACTAAGCCACGTATCTCCAAAGAATGAATGTCGTGATGGCGTCTCGACCCCGCTCGAGACTAAATCTCTGCTCTAAATTCAAAATAACTTTAAAAGCAATAAAAAGTAAATTAAAGAACATAGTGACTTTAAACAATAATAAGGTTTCATAACAGAAAAAGGTAACTAAATCCTCCTCCGTCATATATATATATATATATATATATATATATATATATATATATAATATATATATATATATTGTTACACAGAAGAAAGTATGTTTTCTATTGCACGTAATATTTATTACTATTACAGTGTGTTAGTTTAAAACATTAATATAAAAAAAATAAAAACCGACTTCAAACAAAAGCACTAAAAAGTTAAAAATAACTGATTGGTAGTTTTCATTTACTATACATACCTAATCAAATATTTTCGAAGTCGGTGTGCTTTGGCTAAGTAATTACCTACCTATTAAATACATACCTAATCAAATATTTTCGAAATCGGTGCCAGCCCATACAAAGCAAAGCACACCGACTTCGAAAGTATTTGATTAGGTATGTATAGTAAATGAAAACTACCAATCAGTTATTTTTAACTTTTAAGTGCTTTGGTTTGAAGTCGGTTTTTATTTTTTTGTTAAAAAGTTTTTATTTTTACCTTTTTAGTGTAGACAGTAGTAGCAAAGTACGAATTCTAAAGTGTTAGGCTTGTCGAATCAAACAAAATAAGCCCAAACGCAAAGTATCTACTATTAGCCGTTGAAGAGTTCCACCTATCCACCTTCTGGCCTTACCATCAAATCAGGTCAACAATACCGAACCACTGTACTATCAACGGAAATAGAAACACTTGCAAAGTTTCAAGTCAATATGACAATTAGAAGTAGGTTAAATTCATTATTAGCTATTTTTCCACCCTTAGGGGTGGTATTTTTTTTTGAAATTTAAATGGGACCAATCTGGAAGTATACTCTTTCAAACAAAACAAAAATTGTCCAAATCGGTTCATAAATGACGAAGTTCTGAGGTAACAAACATAAAAAAAAAAAAAATACAGTCGAATTGAGAACCTCCTCCTTTTTGAAGTCGGTTGAAAATCATTAAAAATACATAAAACTTATTCAAAGTGGTCTCCATTGGCTGCAATACAGTCCCTTAAACGTTGAGGCCAGTTATCAATAGAAGCACGCACTCTATTCATGGGAAAATTCTTCACTGCCAATCGTATGGATTTTTTTAGGGACTCCAAATTGTCATGGCGTTTAGGGCAAGCCATACTCTCTAAAACTGACCATAAATCATAATCCAGCGGATCAATATCGGGACTAGATGATGGCCAGTCTTCAGCTCTGATGAAGTCCGGAAAGTGGATTTCTAATCAAGATTGCGTGGATCGAGCTTTATGACCTGGCGCCGAGTCTTGCTGAAAGGACCATTCTTAGTTATTGAACATGGTGCTGTTAAAGGGCTAAACTACCTTCTCCAAAATGGTATCTTGATACACTTGTGCCGATGTTTTGGAACCTTTTTCACAAAAATATAGCTCAGTCACTCCTTCATAATATTCAACACCCCACCAAACCATCACAGAAGTCGGATAATGCCGACATTGTACTCTGTTGTCTAATTGGGAAGCTTCCTTAGAGCTTTGAACAGGCTCATTTTATTTGTTAAAATATTGCTCAATTGTAATTTAAATGTAAAATTAGATAATACAACCCAAAAAAATATTTATGGTCAGAATTACTTGAAACTTGGTATTAATGCCCTTCAATTAAATAAATACGTGTTTTAGCATTTTTCGAAATTCATCCTATAAAGGGATAAAATAGGGGATGAAAGTTTGTATGAAACCTACTTTTAATACAGATTTTTTTTAGTTTTAGCTCAAGCGAAGCCGCGGGCTCTGCTAGTCTATACTAATATTATAAAGAGGTAAAGTTTGTGAATTGTGAGTTTGTGACATTGTAATCTCTGGATCTACTGAACCGATTTAGATGAAATTTGGTAGGAAGGTAGTTTGATACCCTGGAAAGGACATAGGATACTTTTCATCCCGGAAATCATATCTTAAGAGGGTGAAAATGGGGATGAAAGTTTGTATGGGGAATGAACCTAAGGATGAACCCGAGCGATGCGAGGGTGAGTCGCTAGAATATTATAAAATAAAAAAACCCGGCTGGTTATAAGATAACTAAGAAGATGAAAACAAGTTGACAAAGGAATATGGTACTATGCAGTCGTAGGCACGTTTCATCCTTGCCGTAAGATGTACATACATATAATCAGTTGGGTTTTTATTTTTATAGCAGCAGTGCGAATGATATTAGACAAACCGTTCCTTTTCACAAATGAATGTTCCTTTGACCTACAAACATGGTGTAATATTTTTGTTCTAAACTAAATATTATGAGTGTAAGATACTAAATCATTTACATAAATAAGTGTGTAGCAGTGATAACCTAGTGGTAACGCGATCGCTTGGGAAACCGAGTGAAGCAGGTTAAAACCCGCACTTGGCAAGCGTGGTGGACTATGGCCTGATTCCCCTCGTATTGAAGGGAGGCCCGTGCCTAGTAGTGGGACGTTAAAAAGGGCTGAATACATACATACAATAAATAAGTTAGAGAAATTTAACCTATATTTGTACATATGAATGTACTAATAATATATAATGAACGTATGTCATAAATATGCTTAAAAAGTGCAGTACCCTCATCAGCCGTTGACTAAAACCTATTTGTAGTAAAATTAAAATCAGTTTGTAGTAAATAAAAGGATTTGGTTGACCTACATATACTTCATTAAGGAAAGCATATAAAATTCTATATATATATATATATATATATATAAATCATTATTAAAATTGACATTAGTGGGAATGTGTACTTTGAAAACAAGAATATTACAAATTGGATGAAGGACTTTATAATAGCCAAAAAACTATCAGATTCAGATATTTCACTTCGATAATTCTGTATAAGTTTTAGTTTGATGCAGACAATTAGTAGATTTTTGAATTTTAATGTTCAATAGGGCTATTAGCAGCTAGTGTTAGTTTTGGTCCGATATTGTTACCTCCTCCATAGAATGCTCACCATCCCTATCTTGGGCAGTCCGTACCCATCCCGTATCTGTTAGTTGGCAAAGTAGTTGATCCACCATACCGCAGGGCGTTCTACACTTTGTTTATTTAACGTTGCCGATAGAGCCGACAAGTGTTAAAGCGAAGACTAACATGTGTCGGCTCCATCAGCTATCTATACGCTTGGAGACATGACCAGCCCACTTCTACCTCAGCGTGCTAATTCTATGAGGGACATTCTTCCAGCAGTGGATGGCTATAAGTTGAAAAAACAAATGTTATTATTTTAATAAATTATGTACTAGAAATTTGATAAGATAATGTAGTAATCGGTAGGGCTTCCATTGTTCTATTTTAAACCACGTATTCTATTAATATTATCAAAATAATCCTTGTAGGTGTTAAGAACAAATTCAATTTCATTTTCACTTTTCATTATCACATCCGCCCGTCAACATACGATAATATTGTTTCTAAATAAGTATAGATAGTGTGTGATACTATAAACCTTATTAATTGACATTGTGATTACAAGGTAAGAAAAAAATATTTTATTTAGTTTATCATTGGATTATATTAATACCTTTAAGTAATTAATTGTTTTATGTTAAAGTTTCTGGGTGACCGAGCTTCGCTCGGAGTTTTTTGCCAACAGTACAAATTTCTTTAATAAAAAAACTAAAAACTTGAATAAATATATGATTCAAACCCGACACCTGTGGCTGTCAATCTTGCGCCTTGGCCGATTGACAACGATGCTTATGCCAGTGCGTGCGAAATTAGCGACATGCAAAACGAAAACCCCCACATACCAAATTTCAGCGAAATCCTGAGAACCGTTTTCATAAACGCCGGTATATATAAATATACAAGAATTGCTCCTTTAAATATATTTGATAGATTATACTTAACTTAGTTATAATATTATAACATGTTGGATGTTTCTGCCTCGGTGGTGTAGTGGCTAGCATGTACAGCTGCGCACCAGGAGGTCCTGGGTTCGAGTTCCGGGTCGGGCCAAGAATAGTTATTGAGTCTTTCTGTATAGTAAGCCTCAGTAACAGCCCGGAGTTGGGAATTTGGCGGTGTTTCACCCCCGTGCCTCGGAGAGCACGTAAAGCCGTCGGTCACACACTTGTCGTGTTGAGTGGTCGTCCCACCGGAGTATGAGAGTGACAGCAATAGAGAGTGCACTTGTGCATTATAATATCTCCTGCGCAGTTGGCTAGTATCAACGAGATTGGCCGCCGTGGCCGGAATCGGTCAGGGGAACATTATCATATAACATGTTAAAGTTATAAGCCCTAGCCACCCAAGTAAGAACCCCATTTGATGATAAATTAAAACAAATAATCTAGTAATAATAGAATAATCTCATGATAAGATATAAACTTAATTAAAAACAAGTAATTAATTAACATGTACTATAGTCATATCGTAATTGCAGCTTCCATATTTGACTAATTTTTGCCTCTTTGGTCTTTCGTGTAAGATGTTTTATAACTTCTTTATCACTTTTTTCAACACATAAAATATTACATCGAATATTATACTTCATATGTTAATATGCTTATTATGCAATACTAGCGGCTCACCCTCGGTTCGGTCGGGTTCGCCTCTAGGAAAACAAAGACAAACCTATCCTACGGGAACCGTACATTTTCTGGGATAACAAGTAGCCTATGTGTTATTCCAGACTATAATCTCTGTGACAAATTTCATCCAGATCCGTTTAGCCGTTCTGGCATGAAAGAGTAACATACATCCATACTCACAAACTTTCACATTTATAATATTACAAGTATATATTGCCATCATTAATATAGAACAACATTTTTTTTGTCTAATTCATGATGAAGTCCTCCATACTCGCTCTCGTTCTGGTCGTTGCAGGCGCTTTCGCCTTCCCCCATGTTGATGTTGGTAAGTGTTTGCTACCACTTTCATGTAGAAATGGATCTAAATTTGCATTTTCTCAAAAGACACTGGATAACAGGCATAACGGTTTTCTTTTATATGTATAAAAAACTGAAATACAATTTTAATAAATCTTTTCAGACTCCATAAACTACAATGTAGTAGAGGAACAAATCAGAAATATTTTTAATCAAATTAGTGAGGGTATTAGGAAAATTGGGCTTGATCCTTGGGAAGTTAAAAGTGCTGAGTATGAAAACATAATTATTCCAGGGTAAGTTATATTATCTTATGAAGTTGATATATAAAAAATATATTTTGCAAATATTTATTTTGATAATAATTCTTATTGACCCTTGTAGTTCAGGCATTTAGTCCAATTAGAGTCCGGTTTAGGAACAAAATATTAAAAACCTGAAATTTTATGATTTTAAAATGTTAGCAGGTATATAAGGAATAAAAATTCATAAAATGCCCCCGATGCCCAGCTACCCCTGAGAAATAAGGGGACGCAAAGCGTTGAAAAATATATTTTTTCAATTTCCGGCTTACTGTGATGTTCTATCGAAAAATGTTTTGTACAAAAGTTGTAGGTTTAGTAAAAATCAACAACTTTTATAAATAACACCTTTTACAATAACCTCTAAGTTTTCGAGATATTTGCAGAAAACTCGGTTTTTTACTTTTTCTTGGTTTTTTAATTTTAATTTCTAGAATAATCTTTTGATTTCCATGAAACTAAGGGAATGTAATCTTCGAAATATATATAATAAATTAAAAAAAATTGAAATTGAAATGTGTAGCCATTTCCGAGAAAAGTATATTTTATGGTCTCGAGAGGCTGAAAATCACCCCTAACTTCAAGTGTATGCTTACATTTAAAAAAAATCAAATATGGCTCATTCTTTTTGCCTTGATTTCTACTTTTTGAAAAAATAAAAACATTGTATAGTCGTCCTGTAAAACATCCTTAAAATTTTAAAAAGTGGAAAAATCCATAACTTTTATTTTGTAAACTACTTTTTTCAATTATCATTGAAGTACATTTCGTAATTTATTGACCAAATTTTCATAAACTGATTACACCAATGTATTTTTCGGCATAAAACGAAAAAGATGGTATTCTCAAGTTATTAATTTAACGAGTCGTGAAAAAATAATAAAAGCTGAAATTCACGTAAAATATACCATTGCTTTTGTATTTTTTGCCGTAGAATATATTTATGTTATTATTTTTTCAAATTTATCGATATTTTATTAGTTTTTGATCGATTTTAAAGTTAAATTTATTGATTTTTCTAAAAAAATTGATTTTAAGGTGATTACAGAAAAAATGAAATTCATTCATAGTCTAATCTTTTTTATTCATTAGTTAAAAATATAATTTAAAAAATTGAGTTAATATTCACAAAATTCCTCTAGAAAAACACTAATAGAGATCTATTAGTTCCCACGGGAACTGTTTATTTCTCCGGGATGAAAAGTAACCTGTTGTTTGACCGGCAATATAAGGTATCAGAATATTAAATTTAACTAAATTACGTGCATAAGTTGTTGTGTACTAAGCTGTATAAGTTATTATAGTTTTTTAACTATCCCACTGGAACTATTTAATTTTCAGGGATAAAAAGTATCTAAGATGTTGACCGGGGATATAAGGTACCACCATGCAAAATTTCATTTTAATCGGTCCAATAGATTCGGAGATTAGCCCGTACAAACAGACAAACAGACAGAGAAACAAAAAAAATTAAAAAAATATGGATTTGTTCTATTTGTCTTCTTACATCCCCCTGACACGGTTTTCAGCTTTTTTTGCATTATATTATGTACAGACATTCGACCTCTACTATTTTATTATAGTATAGATAGATACAGATGTATAGACTATGAGCGGTAAACTATACTATATAAAGAGGAAATATTTATGTTTTTGCTTGCTTGTTTGTTTGTAGCGAATAGGCTCCAAAACTACTGAATCGGTTTCAGAGTCAATTAATGGCAAAATTAATAATTTACAATTTCGCCGTTTCCGTCTGTTCGACGGTCTATTTGACACATTCTGTAGCTATAACTCAGAAGGCTAATTTTTGCTTAGAAAGCTATTTTTGTATGTATATGTATTCAGCTCTTTTTAACGTCCCACTGCTGAGCACGAGCCTCCCCTTCAATATCAGGCCATAGTCCACCATGCTGGCCAAGTGCGTGTTGGCGGACTGAGGAACTGAACTGAAACTGAAACTGAACTGAAGCTGAACTGAAGCTGAACTGCAGCTGAACTGAAGCTGAACTGAAGCTGAACTGAAGCTGAACTGAAGCTGAACTGAAGCTGAACTGAAGCTGAACTAAGCTGAACTGAAGCTGAACTGAAGCTGAACTGAAGCTGAACTGAAGCTGAACTGAAGCTGAACTGAAGCCGAACTGAAGCCGAACTGAAGCCGAACTGAAGCCGAACTGAACCCGAACTGAAGCCGAACTGAAACTGAACTGAAACTGAACTGAAACTGAACTGAAACTGAACTGAAACTGAACTGAAACGGAACTGAAACTGAACAGAAACTGAACTGAAACTGAACTGAAATTGAACTGAACCTGAACTGAACCTGAACTGAAACTGAACTGAAACTGAACTGAAACTGAACTGAAACTGAACTGAAACTGAACTGAAACTGAACTGAAACTGAACTGACACTGAACTGAAAGTGAACAGAAACTGAACTGAAACTGAACTAAACTGAACTGAAACTGAACTGAAACTGAACTGAAACTGAACTGAAACTGAACTGTAACTGAACTGAAACTGAACTGAAACTGAACTGAACTGAAACTGAACTGAAACTGAACTGAAACTGAACTGAAACTGAACTGAAACTGAACTGAAACTGAACTGAAACTGAACTGAAACTGAACTGAACTGAAACTGAAACTGTACATCAACATGAAAATGTATTTTTCTGTAATGCGGTAACAGACAGACAGACAAAAATTCTAAAAACCATAGATTCGGCCTCTGTATCGATAATAATGTCTATTTCAATAAGATTCTCCAAAAAATATCTAATGTACAGATTCGCCTTAGTTACAATTTTATTATATGTATAGATATAAAATTCATATAATATAAATAATTTTACTAGAAATGAGTGTCGCATTAAAACAAGTTTTCGGGCACAGTCGGGTTGGATTGCTAGTTCTTTTTTTCTTTATAATATCATCAATTTTTTGTTATCATTGGCTTCTTATCTCGAAGCTAAATGAAGTATATGGATAACTAATCAAAAATTAATAAAAATCCCTTAATCAATGAATCATAGTTTTTTAACCGACTTCTAAAAAGGAGAAGGTTCTATGTTCATTGTTCGTCTGTATGTAACCTACATACAGACGAATAATGAACATAGAACCTTCTCCTTTTCATGTGTTCACCGATTTCTTGGAGACGGCTCGATCGATTTTGCCAAGGTGGTCCCATAAAATTTTGTTTAACATAGAGTGTTTTCAGGAAATTCTGGAAAAACCATGACATTTCAAGTACGTTAATGGTTACTGGAATTCTTCAACGGCTCCTAGTAATTAGTTTGAATTTTGACTTTAGAGATCGGTTTAACCAATTTGCAAAAAGAGGTGTGTTCACCGATATCTCGAAGGCAGCTTAACCGATTTTGCTACTTTAAACTGTATTCTATTAAGATAGGCCCCAAGGTGATCCCGTATTTTTTTTTTGACACAGAGTTAACCATTTTTGATGCGATCATAAAAAATCGTGAAATTTGAAGTATATTCACAGATATAATTAGTCGTTTTCACCTACTTCTAATTGTCATATCGACTTGAGACTTTGCAAGTTTTTGTATTTCTGATGATAATATAGTTATTTGGTATCATAGAGCTGATATGATAGTGGATAGTGAAATTCTTCAACGGTTACTAGTAAATAGTTTGAGTTCGAGCTTATTTGGTTTCATTCGACAAGCCCAATACGTTAGAATTGGATTTTAGAGCCTGATATTTAGTGTTCCTAATAAAACTGAGTTTTTTAGTATGTTAGTCTTTATATAAAATTTGGCAGCATACTAACATAAATGGCATAATCGAATATGTTATTAAAAAAATCTTCTTACAAATTACCTGCTTATTACGTATACACTAGAAATGGAAAAAATAAAAACGTATAAAAAACTAAATACCGACTTTCAGGCACTAAAAAGTAAAAAATAACTGAACGGGGGTTTTCATACCCTAATTAGATACTTTCGAAGCAGCGAGCACTCACTCTCACAGTCAAATTATCAACTCCGGGCAGTTACTGAGACTTTCTTTACAGAAATACTCAATAACCGAATTTGGCCCGACCCGGGACTCGAACCCAGGACCTCTAGATATGTGGACGTACATGCTAGCCACTACACCACCGAGGTAGTAAAATTGCCCAATATAATACGTGTAAGCCATAAGTGATCATATTATTATAAAATAATTTTACCTGTTTTGTCAAAAGTGTTTACTTCACGATAAGTTATTACGCTTGAAAGGGATTATACTGATTATGTTATCAATTAAGCTGGTATTGGCACAGTGTGAACACGCTCACTGATTTGACACCCCTATTTTGTTTCATTGGTTTTACTAAAGGTATGTACTTAATTATAAAATATTTGTTTACTCTGTTACGGCATTTTCCACTGTTAAAAAATTGATTACAGCGACTTAAGTTATTTTTCTGATTAATAACAAGATATGATAAATTAATTAGATACCTATTCGGACTCTAAAATTTTAGTTGATTCTTATTATTTTAAATAAAAATATGTTTTAGAATTTTTCCGCGGATTTATGTAGATTTTTGGTTCCCGATATTTCGAATGCTTTACGGCAATTATGGTTACGGGAAAGACTAATGTTTTAGACATCTCAAAGGTGGTATAGATCTTACAGACAGCATCACTAACCAACCAACGGGATAAACGTCGGAAACCAAAAATCCAAAAAAATAGTCTTATTTAAAACTAGCGACTCACCCTCGCTTCGCTCGGGTTCGTTAGGTACGTTTTAACGGTTAGTATGAAACACAAATCTTTGAATTTCTCGGCTTTTCTGTACTACAATATGCATGTATTATTCATATAAACTTTCCTCTTGAATCACTCTATCTATTGCTGAAAACTGCATTAAAATCCGTTAAGTAGTTTAAAAGATCTAAGCGAACAGACAGCGGAAGCGACTTCATTTTATACTATTGTCAAATATTCACGTAAATCTAAGAAAGTATTAATTCCTACTATTTTGTTCTTCAATTTTTATTTTAGGCCGAAATATGCGTCCAGACCTTATACTCATTGCGCTTATAGGCATTGTATCAGCAATGCCTACAGAAACCAATAAAAATGAAGACCTAGCCATACTAAAGGAGAGTTTCCTTACTGCAGGTGAGTTTTAGTTTCAATTTTAAAATATATAGTACTCTATAAAAATATTGCCGGTCAAAAACGAGCCTTATCAAATATACGCGAATCTCAAAGTGATTAATTTCCAAATATAGAATCATATTTTTGATGAAAACCTTTTAAACCTCCGCTTTTTAACTCTCGCTTCAATACGAGGGGCTATCAGGCCATAGTCCACTACGTTGCCCGAGTGCGGGTTGACAGACGATAGAGTTCAGTATATCAAAATATTTTCTTTGCAATTGAAAACTAAAGCTGAAACGTAGATAAATTACTATTTACGGGTCGTTATCTAATCGTAGTATTAATGTTTTTGATTTCGAAACTACTTATACGAAATACCAGTTTTATAGTAGGTATATATAAAATTATATTTTTATAGTACGTATAAAATGTGTAATCTTATATATTATAGTGATAATAGCATGAATGGTTAACTATGATTGGAACTATATGTTATTATTTATTGGTTTATTGTTGCATATCTGCTTGAAGATTCTTCAACGACCGCGGAATTTAATTAATTTCTTAGAAATTTACATGGAGGTGTTAATAAAAATTATTCTCAAAATAGATATGGTTTTCTACTAGCGATATCGATTGTAGAAAGTGTTTAACAGAGAAGGGATGAAGCGTAGCATTTAGTTTTTATGCTTATTGAAATGACTTCCTATTGAAATCTTCTATATAAATAAAAATGAATCACCGAAATGTATGTGCGCGCATAACTTCCGATCGACTCCACCAAATTGGATAATTCTTTTTTTGTGTTCGTTATTGTCAGGACAAGCTTTGTATAGAAGATAATTAAAAGAAAAATATATAAAAAAAATAACGTATTTTTTTTAAATCTCATAATATGAAAAGCGAGTGAGTGAAGAAGCTTTTATCCTGGAAATCATCCCTTAAGGGGGTGAGGATGGGGATGAAAGTTTGTATGGGGAAGCAAGCTAGGGACGAACCATTTATAGTTTTTATGAACTAATATTAACATACTTCTTTACAGATGAAGCTTTAAGAAATGGTATAGGTGAACGAATAATTCTGCAGTTACTGGAACGGTTAAGGGAACTAATGATAAATGGGTCAGACAATTTTCCTGTCTTAGATCCTATTTATATAGAAAAAATACACGTAGATGAAAAAATTCTCGGCATCCCAAAGTAAGAACATAAATATTGGTATTATGTATTAATATATAGCTTTTAAAGATTAATATTTAAAAAAAAATCTGAATTTACTCCGATATCAGATGATATTAGCTAGATAGTTATTGCAATGTTGTACTTATTTTATTCAAATTGTTACAAGTATTTATAAATGTTTACCCGAAAATCGAACCCGTGAAGCCCTGATGTTGAAATCTGCGTCGGCTATGAATAAATAGCGAGGCCTTAAATATTACAAGGAAAGAATACTTTATCAATATCTAAAAACATTTCATCAATTCTAAGCTGACAGTAGAATGAATAGCAATGTATATATGTAATACTAGCGACTCACACTCGCTTCGCTCGGGTTCGTCCCAAGCTTGATTCCCCATACAAACTTTCAGTCCTATTTTCACCAACTAAGGGATGATTTCCGGGATAAAAAGTATCTTATGTCCTTTCCAGGGCCTCAAACTATCTTCTTACCAAATTTTATCTAAATCGGTTTAGTAGATCCAGAGATTACTGATTACCCTACAACGTCACAAACTTTACCTCTTTATAATATTAGTATAGATAATAATTGTTCACTTGGTAACTATTTAAGATTAGCCATATCATTATCATATCAATCTTTAGCAGTTTATTATATCATAAAAATATTTTATGATCTTATTTATATATTATGTTATATTTATATCCCACTAAGATTATACATACGAAGCCTTTAAAAATGTTTGAACGTCTGTTACGTGATTACGTATGTATCAATGAAATAACGTCATTTTTTTGGATAAAGACAGTTTATGGGCTGTAGTTTTAAATAATAAAGAGTCAAGAGACAATAGCAATTTTGAGCAGATGTTATCTGCATAATACAGTGTTCTTGTAATAAGTTATTTTTTATATATCTTTAATTTTCCTATTACTTATTTGTGTACTCGTACATTAAAATACTACTTCTTTCTAATACGAACATAATATTAAGTTTCGAAAGAGTGTTTTTTTTTATTGTTCTCTGTTGTAAAAAGTTTTTTTTAGTTTCACTCTAATGTTACATATTTTTAAAATTATTAAAATAGTTCTTTTCTCCCACTCCCACACATGCATATTTCTTTTGTCATTCATTAAATGAATAAATTTAAATGAAATAATATAAAACAATAAAATATTATATCATATATATATTTAAATGAGCAATTCTTGTATATTTATATATCAATATATAATCTGACTCTCGAAAACAGCTTCAACGATTTTCATGAAATTTAGTACACAAGGGGTTTCGGAGGTGATAAATCGATCTAGATTAGTCTTATGTCTGGGAAAACGCGTCTTTTCGAGTTTTCATGCGGTTTTCTTTTGCATTATTCCACGCAAAATATTATGTTCGATAATTTCGCACGCCGGGATATAAGCATCATGGTCAAGCGACCAAGGCGCAAGTTTGAATAAGTGTCCGGGTTTGAATCCCGGTCGGATACAAAGATATAATTTTTTTTTGTTTTTTTTTTGTATTTATTCAAGTTTTTAGTTTTTTTTTAAAGAAAAGTGTACTTTTTAACCAAAAATTCCGAGCGAAGCTTGTTGGCCCAGGTACTGTATATATAATTGACTATAGCCTAAAAACGCAGATATAATTCAATAAATTAACATAATTACCTTTTAAAGTATATTCTTCATTGGTTTTAGCAATAAAATATACTAATCATTAAACAATATATTGTACTTCATTTCAGTGCCTTCGTTACTATAGAAAACATGACAGTACGTGATATCAGTACATTTGAAATGGAACATATTGAATTAACCTTGATAGTGGCTTGGCTTCAACGTTACAAATTAGATTTTGATCTATCTATACCTGCTGTTAATGCGAATGCAGGTAAATATGTATTACTTAATAGTAATCTTAGCGCTTAGATAAGATGTCAGAAGCATTCGTTGAAGAATAGAAATATAATAAAAATATATCAATAAGGTATAACAATTAAAGACATAAATATTTATTTTACCTAAACGGAAATCGAACCCATGACCTTCGGCATTAAGCGTTGGTTATTCAACAGCTTTGCTCGGTGCGCGGTTGCAGACATGTATGGTGAATTATTACAAACTTAGAACATTTTGCTTAATTAATAATACCACCAGCGGCATATTGATCGTAAACAAAAACACATCTTGATACCTGCAAAAACAACATTTTAACTCAGTATTTTACCGATTTTAAATTTAGGCTTAAAAACACATAATCTATACATATTTTTTTTTTACGTGGGGACATTAACACACAGCGCCATCTAGTTCCATGGTAAGCTATGATTCTTGTGTTATGGATACCAGATAGTTGATATACTACACATATATAACTTTAAATACATACATACTATAAATATAAACACCTATGACTGGAGTGCTAACATTCGTGCTCATCACACAAATGAATGCCCCCAGCGGGACTCGAACCCGCGACCGCTGGCACAGCAAGTAGGGTCACTACAAACTGAGCCAAACGTGTCGTCATGTCGATATGGATCGAGATCCCATTGCAAGATTGCTACGTTCATAGCTTATTTAAGAGAAATCAATTTTTTATATACAATAATAAAAGGGACAATATGTTTTGACCGGGGTGCCTATTCAAATGTGCCCGCTAGTATGTTTAATTAACTAAATAATAGTTGACTTTTTGGAATAAAAACGATGCACACCCACTCACTTTTTCTATTTTCTCTAGTAATAAATTTTTGAGAATCGTCAAATCGACATATTTTATCCCTGCTACGTTAGGTACCACAATCAAAAAAAATCGTATAAGAAATTGTTGGGCGTCTCATCATAATGAAGCTACTCACGGAAATTTAGCTTGATACTAATCAATTGTAAAAATGCCTACCCGAGATCCTGGACTATATATTGTTTTGTTACAGAAAGCTATGATATGTGGCTAAAAATTTTCGGTGGAGAAATCTACGGCAAAGGCGATATGTCGTAAGTTTATTTTCTTTTTTAGCTTGCTTCCCAATACAAACTTTCGTCCCCATTTTCACTCTTTTTAAGGGATCATTTCCTGGATAAAAAGTATCCTACGTTTCCCAGGGTCTCAAGCTATCTTCTTACAAAATTTTATCTAAATCGGTTCAGTAGATCCAGAGATTATCCCCGAGAACGTCACAAACTCACAAACTTTACCTCTTTATAATATTAGTGTAGAGAGGCGAACGTTCTTCTCAAGGAGTGCTCAAATGGCTTGCTTTGAAGCGAGGTTTCCGGTGATTTTTTTCCAACTTTAATTCCAGAAAAAAAAAATCATACACACCTTTACAATTACAAGCAACGAAAAAGAAATGAGCTAAATCGGTTGAGCTGTTCTCAAGTAATGCTCCGTCATACGTATAGCAATTGATATTTATATGCATATATAATTACAAATTAATACTTACTAGACTGGATGTTACGTAATGAATGTAGGTAATATAGAAATATTTACGAATTAAAAATATAATAATAATAAGAAAAAAATATATATTTTCATTTGTAGTGTTTTATTATTTTGCTATAGTTGTGTGTATTGGAAGTCATCTTTTTTAAATTAATTATTAAAACTTTATTATTTTACATTCATATGTATAGATATGTAATATATTATTTTTTTATGTCCACAGACTTCAAGTAGTAAAACCTAGAATTAAAGGCCATGTAGTTGTCGGTCCCAGAATTACTAGTGAGGGTATTTTTATAAATATTCTAGAATGTCACATTAGTATTGGATTGGATGATTTTAAAGTAAGTATATTCGTATTTTTAAAGTTCGTTTTAGTAAGGGCTCTTAGCACTTAAAGTACACATAACATATATTATGTAGTATTCTCCACGTTTCTCCTACTATCTAGACTAGAAACACGTGTCTAGATAAAATTACGCAACTGAACATTGGCAGTTTTAAAACATATATGTGCATACATATGTGCGAGATTTTTTTACATTTTATACAATAGCTAACATCGTTATACAATTGTAAAAAAATATATAGCTCCAAAAAAATAAAATTTAGTAAATAAAAAATTAAACCTATATTTCGCGCGCTTATCGTGACGTCACAGTATGACAAGCATACACAGAAAAAAGACGATTTAATTTGTAGCGCCAAAATCGCTAATCGCTCTGATATGATAATACTTTGACGTCATATTCGGTCTAACCAATATATATACTTTTAATATCCCACCCATATTTATACTTTTTAATAATTATTTTCTTAATCAAAAAAAAATTACATTAAAAATATTGGTATAGGCTTAATTCAAAAGCAATAAATATTAAAAAAAAATCTCACTTTCCCTATTGATAGTCACTGTTATAAAAACTTAAAAAAAACCGACTTCCAGGCACTAAAATGTAAAAAATAACTAAACAGGGGTTTTCATTTAGAATAGATACTTAAACAGATATTTTCGAAATCGGTGCCAGCCGATGCAAAGCAAATCTAATATATTTCGATACGTAAAATACATCACAAATTCATGTATAATATTTAAACTATATTATACTGTTCATACCTATAACCTAATCATATTTACCTATTAGATATTCCTATCTTAAAATGTTGTCGGCTGGCACCGACTTCGAAAAGTCGTGGTGGGGGGGCTCAGTAGTGCTCGGCAACCCAACCGGGCGCGAAGCCAAGAAACGCACAGGGAGGTGGCCCACTTCGGTGGGCGGTAGGAGGTGGCCCTCTTCGGAGGGCGGTGTACCATGCGGGTTGCTCCTGGTACTTCTCTGATAGCAGAGTGAACCTTGGAGCAACCCCGTGGTTGTTGTGGTCTGCTTTGGCAGACCTGCCGTCGGGGCGTCGTAGTTGAATGCGTAAGCGATCCTGCGACGCCCCATTAAGACTGTAGAAGGTTTTGTTGGGTTTTAGTGGGTAGTACTGGCTTTGCCGGTGAGTCCCACACCTCGTGCGTAAATGCATTTCCCAACGTTAAAAAAAAAAGGGAGCAAGATGTTATTTTCGAAATTAATTTCTCTTACACAGGTAGTATACAGTACCAGTGCATTAGACAGTAGATGCGGAAAATTGTCTTTAAAAGCAAATCATTTTCAAGAAATTGGCGACAAAATCTAATACCTAAGGGTTCCGTTTTTTACGTTCATATACATTTCCATGCACCATACATACATCATTTTATTGTGTTACATATTGTGGTGGTGTAAAACTCTCGGTCGGTCTACTGAAATTATTTTTCTGTTTACTTTATAAATTAGAACTATAATATTATATATTATAAATTAGACCATCAATTTCTTACGTTTTGTCGTTTTACAGATTGTCATCAAAGGAATGTTTAACAATGAAGCCAGCAGCGAATTTGTTTCAGAATTTTTGAGGAACTTAACACTAGAAATGTTAGATTTTTTCGAGGTTAGTCACGTGTACCTTAAAAATCTTTGGTCTAGTGTTCGATATTTGACTATAATCATTAAAAATTTGAAGAATATATATATATATATATATATATATATATATATATATATATATATATATATATATTCTTATTATTACGTAAAAAGTATCTTATATGTTGATTCGAATAACCAGATATCATCATACCAAATTTCACTAAAATCCCTCAAATGGTTTTTCCACGATACGGTCACAGACATAGACAGTTACAATTTTATTATACTCGTATAAAAATATATAATTAATATAAATAATTTTATTAACAGGAGGAGATCTCTAAAATTTTGAGCGCAATCGTGTTAACCGTCGGCAACATAATTCTAGCTGACATTAATCTTAGAGACATTATTGGTGGTAATTGAAGACCTTAAATATTTATAATTAATCAATATTTCTAATATCAATCAATTGTTAACAATCTATTAGGATTAAAAAAACAGATTTTTTTTTATTTTTGTATTCATTTACTACAAATTATGCATAAACGTATTATTGCAAAACACGCTTTTATTTATAAACTACACCACTAAAGTATGAAGTTGAAAAGTTTTGTAATGAAATTCAAACAAAAAATGTTTTTCGTATAAGTGACATCTTTGTGTATGGCCATAAGCTACTTTAAGTTTAGTTGAAATTTTAAATGCCACAGACGTATTTAACTGTATCTTGGCATAGATGGCGCTGCTTAAAAAATATGGATTATGAGAAAGAGGGATTTTTAATTATTTACTGTAAAAATAAAGTAAGTCTATCATAGAGTAAAATATAAAAAAAAATATTTTATATTTAATGGTAAAAAAATTTATTAGTGGATTTGAAAGTGGTTTTGGTTTTGGTTTCTGTCGTAAATATATTTATATGGTTTACATGCTGAAAACCACTGGAACTACTGAGTAAAAATTAAAATTTATTGTAGTATATATATATTTATGTAGTGTGCTCAAAAAGTATGTGGAAATTTTCTATTCAACTCAATCCCCGATAAAAACGTGGCATGTTATTTTAAACAAAATAGGGAGTTAGTAAAAATCAGATCCATTGAGACATTTTGAGTAAATAATTTTAAAACTATGCATAATTTTAAATATTTACTTTTTTAAATATAAAATATTATGTTTTTATATAATTAAAATATATTATTCTCCTATAAAATTTCCTTTCATAATTTAATTATTTATTATAAGCTTATGTGTGTCATCTCTTTCCTGTTCCCAAAACATTTCGGAAATCGATTCTTGGAATAACTTTAACCTATCTTAGTCATAATTTACATATTTTTTATCATAAACTTTCGCTAATTTTTCAATTATTTGCATACATACTACGCTAAGCTTATAGATAGATATGGCGGAAAAAATGCTGTAAATAAACCTTATTATTAATATTAATCTAATAAAATATTTTTTATTATTATGAGATCAAATCTAAGCTGATTTATCTGAGAATTAGTAGAGACAATATTAAATTACATAACATTTTTAGTAAAGTTGTTTTCGCGTTACTTCACTCGCGGGACAAACAGACAGTAATCTGTAAAAGTGAGTGACATCTTCTTTCCCAACCTCACTAATGTTTTTCATAATAATAATGTCTTTCTAACAAGATTTCTGTCACAGTGATCTTATAGTCCGATGAGATGCCAATTTAACATTACTAAAGAGAGATCAGGCACAGGACTGACAGTTTTATTGTTCCTTTATATAAACAGATACTAATGTTCACTCTGTGTTGTCATGAAACTCGTATACATAAATGTTATATATATGGGTTACCCACCCAGAGGTGCAAGAAGTTGCACTTGCACCCCCTTGCCACGAAGGAAAATATATAGAAAAAGCTAAAGAAATAAAATTATATTAGTACAATCCTCATTTAAATTTAGATATCTACGAAAAAAGATAATAAATATATTGGGACATTAAATAAATATCATGATGATGATGATATGAGAGATGAGATGATAAATAAGATATGATCAAAAATTATAAAGTCAATCATTTAAAGATTAGTTAGTAATTTAATGCAAAGAAGCAGATGCACCCCCTTGGAAATAATTCTGCCGCCACCCATGGTTAGATAGATAATTTGGTCTAATCATTTGAGTTTACGAGTAAATATTGACCAATATTAAAAGATTTTTGAAGCATAAACGTAGTGTATGGTAGGAATTTAACATTTAAATCAAATTACCTGTAAAACATACGATGTTTGTGTAACGTTTAAACCGTAAAATGTTGATTAAATATTTCGTCGTCGTAAATGTTTAAACCTTTAAATTGCGAAATTTAAGGTTTGTTTTACAAATAGTATTTAAATATTTTCTCTTATAGCTATCATATCACTATAAGAAAATTATTTCAAGAAAGCGTAGATATATAGAGAAATCTGAAAGGAATCAAGATAGTAGTACCTACACGATACGTCGACGCAATTTAACCGATTTTGATAAAACATAAAATCAATGCCTTATTTTATCACTAAAAATGGATTTATTAATTTTTAATAAATAAAATGAAATAAAAATGTTGACATACTAATTGATTAGATGTTTCTCAAATGAGTACCTATTCAAAAAATTAATATATCTATACTAATATTATAAAGATATAAAGTTTGTGAGTTTGTGACGTTGTAGGGGGATATCTCTGGATCTACTGAACTGATTTAGAGGTATGAAGATAGTTTGAGACCCTGGGAAGGACATAGAACCTAGGACTTTTTATCCCGGAAATCATCCCTTAAAGGAGTGAAAATGGGGATGAAAGTTTGTATTGGGAAGCAAGCCAGGGACGAACCCGAGCGAAGCGAGGGTGAGTCGCTACTATTCAATAATTTCATTTATTACACTGCAATTGTCTGAAAACAACTAACTTACGGAAGCATTGTCTTGAATGTACCTACTATTCTAACACCGATATGTACATAATTAAGGTGCTGACCAGGCTTTTTCAAGAACTGTTTTTCGTCAAACTTTCTATCTAAATAAAATTTTCTGTACTAAATCATGCACATACAAATTTCCGCATTTACATATAACTGTGTATGATTAAACTTCAAAACACAAACAGAAATGCGAAACTGGATTTCCAACATGTAGATAAGTAATACATTGTGTAGTCTATGCCCTGGTGGCTACATTTTCTTTAACGTTGGGAAATGCATTTACGCATATTAAGTACCACCTGCATACATTGCATACAGATGGTTATGTAGGACCGGTAAAGTCAGTACTATCCACTAAAACCCAACCTCCATCTTAATGGGGACGCACTCAACCACAACCATGGGGTTGCTCCAATGATCCACTCTACTATTAGAGTACTACCGCCCTGAAGGAAGACATACTCGTATGATAATGCTCACCAACATTTATAATATTTGATATTGATAATTATGATAGTAAAATTTGCCAAAAGTGGTGCTGCTTCTATATACTGATGCAGGCTCCTACAGATGCACCCGAGCGAATCGAGAGTTGCTAGAAATAATATAAATATTAAGAAATGAAATTTTATTTTAATTAAATCTCAAAAAATAATATAAAAGTTTTCCTCACGTTGAAAATCAACTATACTATTTCATCTCAGACGACCATCTGTTTTCTTCCCCGAGAGAGGAGCTTTATCTTTCATTTTATAATAAATGTCCGTCGCAATAAGTAGTTACCGGTGCCGTGCGAAAGTGCTCTGGACGTTAAAAGATTTAGGCTGGTATATTTTTACCCGACTGCGGAGAAATCCAAAGGAGGGTTATGTGTGTGACCTGCATGAGTAAATATGTATGTCCTACCCTATGTTCCCTCATTATTACTAAACAAATTATACAATTTTGATGACACATACGTCTTTAGATTCTATACATATAATATAGATTTTATTGAAAATCAAAATAGCGGATCCCAGGCATCAATTATAATATTTTAATACCAGGTTTTAAGAGGCGATTACAAAAATATACATAACTTATATGTCCAAATATAATTCTGGATAAGAAATTATTAAATACAATTAAAAATGTGTAATTGAGCAAAATTAAAAAGCTGTAAATAAAAAAATAAATTACAAAAATAAGAAAACCCAACAATATTTTGTTCCTTCGTCATCTTGTTCTCATCTTTTTAGTTCGCTTTTTACGCTGTTGAATTTTTATTTTTGGTTTTAATATTTATCCAATACCGCTATCTCATAGCCTCATAATTTTTTCAAAGCTAAAGTCATGTTAGATACATAATTTTTGATCAGTATAAACAGAAATTACTTAAAAATCCGACTGTGTTATTTAATTTTGTTAAATTTGTTGTTTGTTGTGTATTAATTATGTTATTTAAGCAGTTTGTCGAATAATAAAGTTTAACTTTATTGGAACAACACTTAAGTTTTGAATTTATCAATACTTGGCGCTTTTAAAAGTATTCCTGTGTGCTAAAAAGCTCATAAATGCTAAGAACTGTTTACGAGATTAGATAATCTATACGTTTTACTGCTTCCACAAAATTAAAGTTGTTGTTGGAAGAAGAAGTACGATTAGAAGTAAGATTTTATACTCCCTATTGTGGCTCTTCATCCTTCTTTACACGTTAAAAATGCATTATTTATATAGACAACTAGCGACTCACGTCATTATTTATATAGACAACTAGCGACACTTCGTCCATAGGTACATTTTAACGCTTAGTATAGATTTCTCAGAGATGAGATATTTTCCCGCAGTAAAAAGTATACTATACGTTGATCCGGACAACCAGTTATGTTGTATTCAGCCCTTTTTAACGTCCCACTGCTGGGCACGCGCCTCCCTTCAATACGAGGGGGATCAGGCCATAGTCCACCACGCTGGCCAAGTGCGGGTTGGCGCGTTGGAAAACTTGCTAAGTTCTCTCAGACATGCAGGTTTCCTCACGATGTTTTCCTTCACCGTAAGGCAAGTGGTAATCATGTTAGAAATGATTCGCACATGAAAATATCAGAGGTGCGAGACCCGAGGTTTAAACCCGCTTCACTCTTCACTTCGCTGGGATTTGAACCAGTTATGATCATACCAAATTTCATCAAAATCTGTTTAGTGTATTTCTCGTGATGCGTTTCCAGACAGACAGATAGACAAAATTTCTAATAACTATAGATTCGTCCATTATCGATAATAAAGACTATTTCATCAATAAGATTTTCCAAAAAAATATTTGATGTACAGATTAGACTCAATTAGAATTTGTATAGATTTCATTTATAAGCATAAAGTATAATAGATCGCAAGACTCAATTAGCCTTATCATAACGAAAAAAGTTAAAAATTTAAAATTCTTGATTAAGTTGTTGAGATAAAAAAAATGTAAACACGAAACGTTTTATTTTTTACTACACCACAATAAAATTTTCAACGATATTAGTACAGATTGAATATTTTTATCTCACTTCACATACATATAGGTGTAATATATCTGAGTAACTGGACGACCGAGCTTCACCCGACGTTTTCTTCTGAAAAGATATAAAAATTGTGTTTTTTCAGAAAAAACACTAACTATATCTAAGATAAAGTTTAAAATCAAAATCTTATCTAAATAGAAGATTTGATCAGTCATGAGAGCCGTTTCTGAGGTATATGAATTCAATTATTACGATTTACGATGACAAGAAACATTGGTCTTAAACGAGAACCAAACCTAAGACCATTAAACATTTTTCTATTTCTTTACTATGAAATTATTACAATTCTTAAAGAATTTGAGAGGTATCCATATTTATTCAAGAGTATCTCAATAACACTACTCTTTTTATATAATATACAAAATTTAAATGCTTAATACAGATTTAACGTACAATTGGTGTAATGAGTTCTTTTCAGTGTTCAGGGCTGATACGAGTACCGTAAATCAAATAAAAGTGCACTCGAAACCACTTAAAGAGAAGCAGTTTTATATTTACGGCAAAGCGCAGTCAGATGTTAAACTGGACATATGGGGAAATTAAATGCAGTGTGCATATAATTTAAATATATTAAATATGTTGGGCATTAACACACAGCACCATCTAGTTCCATGGTAAGCTACGAGGCTTGAGTCATTGATACCAGATAGTTGATACATTGTACTTATATAACTTTAAATACATACATATTATAAATATAAACACCCTTGAATGGAATAACAATAATCACACAATTGAATGCCCCCAGTGGCACTCGAACCCGTGACCGCCGGCATAGCAAGTAGATTTACTACAAACTGAGCCATATAGCCATATATATTAATTTTTTTTCGTCATATATATTAATTTATTTAGGGTCGTCACTACTTACGTTTTAACGTTTAGTATAGATTTCTCAGAGTTGAGATATTTTCCCGCAGTAAAAAGCATCCTATATCTTGACCCGGATAACCAGCTATCACCATACCAAATTTCATCAAAATCTTTCCAGTAGTTTTTCTGTGATGCGGTAACAGACAGACAGACAGATAGACAGACAGACAAAAATTCTAAAAATTATAGATTCGGCCTCTGTATCGATAATAATTATTTTAATAAGATTTTCCAAAAAATATTTAATGTACAGATTCGGCTCAGTTAGAGTTTTATTATATGTATAGATTTAAAAAATACTTGTACGCTGTCAGTTTGTCATCGTCTTTTACTTTGTAAGTTTATATGTGATATACTCGTATGTATTTTCCATGCTTAACTTAAACGACTGGATGGATTTGAATGAAATTTAGAATAAAACCTAGGCTACTGTTAGTAGTAAAAGATGCCGAACTGGTCTTTGTATAGTACCTATTATAAATGAAATAATTTTGATTTGTAAGGTATGAATGTCGCTAGGTCGTAATATTTCTTTCAAACTGGAGCTAAGAGTTTCATTTTTTTGCGAATCTTCTTTTCCAGGGAGTAAATGGTAGAAATTTGCATAGATATATTTAAGGGCTGAAAATTCATGGTTATCTAAAAATTGCTTCTCTATTTTAAAGCTAATACGTTAAGTGGTTTCCCATACATAAAATGATAGCAACAGTAAATACTTAAACAATGCAGAGCCATATCAGAATTCAGCTCGCATTGAACTTTCACAATTAGATACTATGAGAGCATTATATGTAGCGTATCCGTTATGATCGCATTGTAGAATTCTGTTACATATTGTAAATCTGTCCAGTTTTTTTAATTAGTATTTTAGTATATTCTCTAAAAAAAATCTGAGCGAAGCAAGGGTAAACACTCATATTAGATAAAAACTAACTATATGGATATTTTAAAATTAAGTAGCATTGCTTAAATATAGAATTTATTCAAAGGTTATTTGAATTTTTATGAGGTAGAATTAACTTACATTCTATTTACGATCGAAGAAAGGTAAGATACTTCGAAAAATTGTACTTCAAAGGATATACAGCGACAAACGTTAGATAGAAGTGGATGCTACGATACTTTGAGAAAAAATCTTATCTTAAAATATAAGAGCAAAGGCCCTTTTTATTAATGAAAATAATATAGCATCAAACTAAATATTTATTTGGAATCTCTATATCAAATATCTATTTCAGAATTTATTGAATTAATTGACAGAATTTTATATATATCCACAATATTTATATGTATATAAAAGAATGTATGTTCGTCAGTGTGTTTGCTTGCAACATAAGTACTCTTAAATCATCAAACCGAGTTTGATGAAATTTTGATTAATAATTATTTAGTTTACGTTAGTGATATTTCTTGAGATGGTATTATTTACGTAAGTGTAACTGTGTCACTAGATGAAGCCAGGGCGTGTTGCTAGTATATTATTAAAACTACGGTAAAAATATTATTTCAGTCTTACTTATTATTTAAGTCATCATAAATGTGAAAGCTTAGATGTTTGGATTTTTGGATGGATGTTTGTTACTCAATCACGCCAGAACGGCTGAACGGATCTGGATGAAATTTGGCACAGAGATAGATTATAAAAAATGTACGGTTCCTATGAGATAGCATTGTTCTTGTTTTTCTAGAGACGAACCCGAGTGAAGCCAGGGTGAGCTGCTAGTACTTAATAAATCACAGAATCCAGAAAGTCTTTGTTAAGAAGCAAATCGTGCTAACTTAGATAAACAATCGGCTCGACGGTTGCTCTACATTCGTGGATGTAGGGTCCATATTGTGCTTATGGTCACGAATGCGTAATAATGTGTAATCTAACAGACCAGTTAGTTGTAAATTGTAATTGCGTAGTACACATTTTTGAATATAACAGAATGCTGGTTTTGTGGCTTACATGTACTACGATCGGGAGGTCCTGGGTTCAAGTCCCTGCCTTGGCTAAAACAGTTGTCAGTTTCTAATTTTTCTATTATAGAATACTCGTATTTAGAGCAGCGCTACCGACGTCACATTCTAAACTGTGTGTGTATGTGAAAGTGTGAAATGTAATATTAACATTTGGAATATAAAGCGAATAAATTAATTTCGTGGTAAAATGTAACAAAAATCAAGGTTAGTTTTAGTAACATTTCGTTTTAGACTTTTATTTTAGTTAGCTTGTGATGCTTATATTTAGTAAAATGAGACATCTATTTTATCTGAAAACAATAATGAATACTTATTTACTCAAACTATTCCTGACCGATTTCGGTTACGGCGGCCAATCTCATTGAGACTAGCCAACTGCGCAGGAGATATTATAGTGCACAAGTGTACGTGCAGACACAACGTGCACTCTATATTCCTCTCACTCTCATAATCCGGTGGGACGATGCTTGACACGACCAGTGACAGTTTAGGCGCAGGACCAACGGCTTTACGTGCTCTCCGAGGCACGGGGGTGAAACACCGCCAACTTCCCAACTCCGGGCTGCTACTGAGACTCGAACCCAGGACCTTCGAGTGTGCAGCCGTACATGCTAGCCACTACACCACCGAGGCATCGCTATAATAACATAGAAACAAATAAATATACAAAATAAATAACTAATTTCTGTGAAATTTCCATGACTTTCACAAAAACACTAACACCTTTTATTTGTATCTATAATTTTTCTGAGAACAAATTGTATGAAAGTACAGAATAAATATAAAACAACTCAAAATACTTAAGGCTCATCCTAAATAAATTTACTCGAAGTGCCGGAAACGTTATAAGGGTACCACCAATAATAGAAAATGACAGGATGAACAATTTCCACCTTCAAATGTATTTTTCTTTAACGCGTCTGTTAAACGTAGATTTACTCGTAACTAGCGACTCACACTCGCTCCGTTCGGGTTGACTTGACTTGACTGATAATGTGATTACAAGTCGTGAGAAATATTTATCTTTTTATTATATCTCTTATTGTCACTGAAAGCATTTTTAAAGGTTTCTTTCAGGATCAAGAAGAAAATTTTTACCTGTGCGAGCAAAGGTGACCATTTTCATTGAGTTGAACAAACGAGCGTATTACTAGAACAACTAATTGTTACTGCACCATTAGGCGCGACCTACACTATCGTGCCGATCCGTGACCGTTATGTGTGTGTATATCTGTCTGCGGCACCGTAGCTCTTAAATGAGTAAACCGATTTGAATGCGTTTTTTTTATTTGAGAGCTAGTTTCTTGGCGATGGTTCGTGTTTATCGAAAACACATGTTTTATCGAAAACAGTTCAGCCGTTTTTGTTTTGGTTTTTTTTATTTTCATTAAAATTTGATTATTTGGTCCGATATTAGTCTGGTAAAGTATTTTTATACAAGCAACGTTGCTGGAGTGTGAGTCGACCGAAACACGACTCTTACTGATAGTGTCAATGCACTGATTGTTTATTGTATAAAAATTCTTTACCAGACTATTATCGGACCGAGAATGAAGCGTTAGCGGCACTATAGTGTAGACTTGGCTAATTTTTACATACAAGTTATCGTATATTCGGTCAATCACTTTAACACAAGTTACTGTTTTTATATTGTAAGGTCAATATGTCTCACTCTTCTAAAAACTTGCTTTACTGGTAAAAACTAGCCAAGTCAAATTATGAACCTCAATTTATCCTAAGTTAACTACTCTGTGTAAATAATTCGACGGTTCAAATTTAAGAAGTTCTATTTTAAATAGTAAACACTTTTGTAGTAGAAAAAATCTACAAGAAACTGTATTTTTAATTTATTTTAGAATGTTATATTATGTTCTTATGAAAGAAATTCAGGATTATCTACAAAACTTGGCACCCATTTAGATCTCAATTCTTTTGTCGGTGAAGTTGACAACAACGCATATTCTTTAAATTGAACTTGGCTCTCATTTTTACATTTATGTTTTTGATGAAATTTAGTATACAGGTAGACTACGATCTGGAGTAACACATAGGCTATGTTTACTTATAGTCCATAGGGATGCACCCGAGCGAAGCGAAGGTAAGAACCTAGTATCAAATACTATCAAAATTCGCATGATAAGTTATTTGCAAAACATTTACAAAAGGACTAATTTTAATAATATTTCACTTACAGTGTTGCAAAGTGCAAAGCTTTTTAAAAATATATTTTCCACCACAACGATGTTGTAGAATAATAAAACTTCTCTAAGATAAAAATCTGCTAAGCTACAAACTTTGACCGTGTTCGTGAAACGATATAAATCTTAAAATGAATCCCTCAAATACGTTTTAAAAGTAAAGTTTTACAAGTAAAAGCTTTACACAATACGTATAATTACGTACAAATAGCTTAAATATATGTTGTTAAATAACAAAAATGTACTATGTAAGTATTAAGTATAGTAGTCGTACATAGTTCTGTATTAAATAGTATATTCATTATGTTACTGATCAGTTCTCCTCGTCTTACATGCTTCGCCATATGAGAACAAAAATGTTATCTGTATAGATAAAAAAAATTCAAGTGTCTGTTTGTAATGTCGAAATAAAAGCTTTTATTAAATGCTTATGAAATTATATACGGTAGGTACTTTTAAAAAAACATAATCTTTACATTTTTTGTTTGTCTGTCTGTCTGTTTGTCTATCTGTGTGTTTGTTCCGACTAATCTCCAAAATAGCTGGACTGATTTTAACAGGACCTTCACTGGCAGATAGGTGATGTTATATAGCGAGTAACTTAGGCTAGTTTTTAAAAAAAGATATAGGATCCCGATCAAAAAAATTAAAACGTACTTATGGACCCACCCGAGTATCAAAGTAAAAAGTTGATTTTGTATTTATCAATACATATAATAAAATTGTAACTAAGCCAAATCTGTACATTAAATAATTTTTCGGAAAATCTTATTGAAATAGACTTTATTATCGATACAGAGGCCGAATCTATAGTTTTTAGAATGTTTGTCTGTCTGTCTGTTACCGCATCACAGAAAAACCACTTAAGGGATTTTGATGAAATTTGGTATGGAGATAGCTGGTTATCCGGGTCAATATATAGGATACTTTTTACCGCGGGAAAATATCTCATTTCTGAGAAAAAATGCAAAAATGTAAAAGTATACTAATGAATTTGGTTTTTGGTCATCTGAACGCGGGCGGAGCCGCGGGCAATGCTAGTATGTTATATAATTACATGTTACATAAAATAAAAAAATAGCTTTATATGTATATAACATCTTTTTACTAAGACAGGTAAAAATAAAATGAACTAAAATTATTTCGCAAATGCGCGTGAAACCTTTTTGTTTTGTTACACAATGTTGTTGTGTAATTTTACCAGTGCTTTGTTTCAGATGGAAATTTTTGAACACAGTACAATTGAAAAATTATTTTGTTGCTGGCTTGCTTTATTTTTTACTAGCGGCTCACCCTTGCTTTGCTCGGGTTCTTCTCTAAATATATAAAGATGTATAAAGATTATTTTTCATTTTATTGATTTTTAATATACAGGCAACGATTCGGACAGCGCAGGCCAGTAAAGTAGCTATTTAGAGCATTTTACTCTGACTTGATTTGCATATATATAAAATCGAGATTTAAAACTGAAAACAGTTTTAAATCAAATTAAAATACATAATCTCTCAAGGCTAGTGTAGCTTTCTATTAGTGGAAGAATTTTAGGAATCAGTTTAGTAGTTCCAGAGATTACTTACATACAAACAAAGTTTACCTCTTTATTATATTAGTATAGATAACAAGTATATAATATATTACCCTAGTGACTAGTATTAGTTTCTAAGTTCCACGCGACTAAACAAATCTGTATTAATATTATAAATGTGAAAGTTTGTGAGTATGGATGTTTGTTACTCTTTCACGCCAGAACGAATTTGGATCTGGATGAAATTTGGCACAGAGACAGATTATAGTTTGGAATAACACATAGGCTACTTTTTATCCTGGAAAAATTTACGGTTCCCGTGGGATAGGTTTGCTTTTGTTTTCCTAGAGGCGAATCCTAGCAAAGCGAGGGTGAGCTGTTAGTAATAAATAAATATGGGACATTAACACACAGCACCATCTAGTTCCATAGTAAGCTACGAGGCTTGTGTTATGGATACCAGATAGTTGATACACTACACATTTATATAACTTTAAATACAAACATATTATAAATGTGAACACCCATGACTGGAGTACAAACATTCGTGCTCATGTCACAAATAAATTCCCTCAGCGGGACTCGAAACCGCGACCGTTGGCACAACAAGTAGGTTCACTACAAGTACAAACTGAACCAAACGTGTCGTCATAAAAAACAGTTTTATGCATAATTTATTTTACTTATTGTTAGTTTTAAAGTGGTTTTGACGACTTATTTGAGTAGCTAAGTTATTATTTATATTGCTTTGTTAAAATTAATGGTAAACCTTGGATTAATGGTATAATTGAACCTACATCACTATGTTAGAATATAATTATATTACAAACTCCGTCAGTATCTTATTTATACCTCAGCTTCTGAAGGTTATACCCGTAATACCTTTCTCAAGGCTCTGGTATTTGTAAAGGATTCTTCAAAATACGGACTAAAGTCTGATTTTTAATTCGACGGAATTCTGACATTTCAGAAGTGTTGTCAGCTTTGAAACATTGTCACTAAAAACGGAAAACATTTTAGCAAAATAAAAAAAATAAAAATCTTTCTTGAATTTAAGGTTTCAATTAGAAAAACTAAGACTTAAAATATATTGATAACTCTAAAATGGTAATTATTTTTTTTATTATCATATTATTGAAGTTACAATAATTATTAAGGAAATTATTTTTCTATTACAGGAATCCCTGTCCAATAATACGATGTAAGCCTTTTTAGGAAAACCCTTTGTTTGTAAAATCTTTGCAATTGGAGAAAGAATTGGAAAGTCCCAAAAAGACAGGTCCACAACGATCGTTCACGATTTTTTATTATTATTTTAGGCAAGAATGCATAAACCATATTATTAAAGAAAAGGATAAAATGTGTCCTCTTAATGATCTGATGGGTAGTGTGCGTGATTCTTTTATAATACGAGTGGATGATGATGACGAAAATGATGATATAAGTACTTAATAATAATTAATTACATGATACTCTGTTTTCTTCATTTAACTATTAAACATTTACATTATAGCTAGTGTGCGTTGAATGCACAAAACAAAGACTATTTACAATACCATACATATAGTTTACTTTATATTATTCTGTTTGATATTTTTTTGTTATTTTATATTAAAAAAATACAAAGCAGAAACGGTTTATGATATCTGAATTGTCAAAGAATGATAGCTGTCATATTTCCGTGAAATTAAAAGTCAGATTTTAGTAGATCTAGACTTCGCCTGCGTTAGCTTTGGTTAACACACGTGTTTGTTACATTCGTTCGTGATTGTTAAAGTGTTTGTGATTATAGTTGTAATATCTGTAAATTAGGTTTTTACTAACTCGGTGTTGGGTATTGGTAAGTTTTGTGTGCTGTGTTTTTGTATATAATTATTGATAAAAATGGAACCTGATCCCCCGCCGGATCCTCCGGATCCTGGTGGCTTATTAGTACCTGTCGTTCCCCAGTCCCGTAAACGTCAAAGTGATGAAGTCACAATCGACTCATCTAAAAAAACTATAGTTGATCCAGAGACAGCTACTCCATCTATCCAACATGTGTATGTGCACCCTTCCCTATTAGGCCCTAAATCCTATTCTGAAGACGACAAGGGTCCCTTTATTGTTTATGTTTCTCGAGAGACTCCAGACCCTGCAGCTGGTACTACTATGCGTGCAATTAAATTCGGCCAGTTTTTATATCACAATAAAGTACAAAATATTGTAAATGACGGCGTTAAAAATTTAGGCCGTAATAAAATTGAAATTCAGTTCTCTTCAGCATTAGCAGCAAATAGTTTTATAGCCAATCCTATTTTAAATTTATCCAAATACGTTGCTGTAATTCCAACATTCAATGTAACTAGAATGGGTTTGGTCAAAGGAGTTCCCGTAGACTGGGCAATGGAGGAATTTGTGTCCTCTTTGGAATTCCCTTCTGGTTGCGGGCAAGTTCTGAAAGCCAGAAGATTGAACCGTAAGACAGTGAATGATGGTATTGTTACTTGGATTCCAACACAATCGGTTGTTTTAACTTTTCGTGGTCAAGTATTGCCTCCAAAAGTATACTCTTACCACACCTCTTTACCTGTCGAAACCTATAATCTCCCTACTATTCAGTGTATGAATTGTTGTCGTTTTGGCCACATCAAAGCACAGTGTAGGTCTAAGCCGAGATGTTACAGGTGCTCCCAACCACATACTGGGGATGCGTGTGATATTTCTAAAGAAAACTCCACATGCTTATATTGTTCTGCAAAGCATTTTGCGGTTGATAAGGAATGTCCTGAGTTTGCTAGGCAACAAAATATTAAAAGTTTAATGTCGCAAGACAATATATCATATATGGAAGCTTCCTCTCGATTCCCCCCTGTAAGGCGGTCATATGCAGATATGGCCAAGGAAATGTTTTCCTCCCCTGCTTTATCTGTCTCACCATCCAGCTCTAATAATCCCCTGACTCCTGTCAGGAAATCTTATTCAAAAACCGTTTTCCGTGCCCCTCGTCCCCGTGCTCCTCTTTCCAAAGGGTTTGATAGACAAGCTCATCAAGCCATCACTAGCAATTGTCCTTCTACCTTACCAAATGGCTGTGCTCTCAGCAATAAAGGCGAGGCCGCCTATGATTTTTCTAAATCAAACCTTTTATTCAGTTTGACTGAAACTCTTGTTTCAATTATATCCGCTGGTGATGAAATTCCCTTACCGCCCAACGTTGCCCAAAACTTACTTCGTATATTTAACATTCTTAAAAATGGCCCCACTCAACTTCCTTCAGTGGAATAGTAAAAGTATTCGCTCTAAAAAACATGAACTACTTTCTATTATTGCCCTTTATGAGCCTGTCATTATTGCCCTCTCTGAAACATGGTTGATTCCTGGTTCCCGTTTCAGGATCTCGGGTTTTGCCTGTTTGAGAGATGACAGAAGTGACGGGTATGGGGGCAGTGCCATTCTTATTCGGCACTCCACTCCTTATTCTTTAATCGCTCTCCCTTCTTTTAGTCCACAGATTAACGCTGTGGCTGTAAGAGCTTTTGATATTTCCTTTCTGTCCCTCTATATCCCTTATCCTTCTTCTTCTCTTTTTCTTGAGCTACAGTCTATCATCTCTTCTCTTCCCAGTCCTGTTCTAGTCATGGGTGATTTTAATACTCACCACACTTTGTGGGGGTGTTATTTCTGTGATGGATTCTCTCCTTTGTTGGTGGATATGATTGATGATCTCAATCTTTGTATTCTGAATGATGGTTCACCAACCCGTAGAGTATATCCTAACCAAAATCCTAAGACTGCAGTAGATCTATCACTATCTTCTCCATCTATTTCTTCATTACTATCGTGGAATATTCTATCTTCTTCCCATGGTAGTGACCACTTTCCTATTCTACTCTCTTTTAATAATGGAAATCCTCCTCCCCCTCCTTCCAAACCCTTGCTTTTATATAATTTAAAAAAAGCTAATTGGTTAGATTATGCTTGCTCTGTTGATAACATGTTGGACTCCCTTCCTGAGTCTGTAAGTGATGCGAATATCATTGATTGCTATGATCGATTCCTTTTAGCTATTTTTTCAAGCGCTGACCTCTTTATTCCTAAGAAATTCTCCACACAGAATCAGTTGCCTTTCAATCCCTGGTGGGATCAGGAATGCAGTGATTTTGTTAACCGGCGAACACTTGCCGAATTAACATACGCAGCCTGTATGACAATGGAGAACTTTCTAGAGTATCAACGCAGTGATGCAAAGTTTCGAAGATTGGCTTATAAAAAGAAAAAACTTGGTTGGATCAATTTCTGTGAGTCCCTTGAACCTCGATCCCCGTCTTCTACTGTTTGGAGACAGGTTAAAAGGTTTCGCCGGGCTCTTGATGTTGTTCCTCATCAAGGCTCCAACAATCCATCAGAATGGCTTAATGACTTTGCTGACAAATTATCTCCTCCATTTGTCCCCTCGCACAACTTATTTCCTAGTCCAGTTCCGCCCTGCTCATCAGACGATATGGATGCTCCTTTCACTTTGGTAGAACTTGAAAACTCCTTAACGGATTTGAAGGACACCAGTCCAGGTGAGGACGGTATACCATACTCTTTTATTGGTAAATTGAATGAGAAAGCTAAAAGATATTTTCTCATTCTTATTAATGTAATATTTAAATCTGGCATTATACCGGAAGCTTGGAAATCCCAGATAATCATCCCAATTCTAAAACCCGGTAAAAATCCTTCTGATCCGAACTCCTACAGACCCATTGCATTATCATCAACATTAGCTAAAATAACTGAACGGATTTTAAAAAACCGACTGGAATGGATAGTGGAAAGCAGAAATATCTTAGCACCCTCTCAGTTTGGTTTTAGAAAGGGTCTAAGTCCTATAGATAGTCTCAGCATCTTAACGACAGACATTCGACTGGCCTATGCAAAAGGAGAGTACTTAGTTGGCGTCTTTCTGGATATAGCTTCTGCATATGACAATGTTCTTCTTCCGTTGCTCAGGCAGAAAATGCAACAGCTGAGTATACCGCCGAGGTTGGTGCATTTCATATGTAATCTGCTGACCGGTAGAACCATATCTGTGAAACACCGGCTACTTACGCTACCTCCCAGACTTGTCTGGAAAGGATTGCCTCAAGGTTCGGTCCTCAGTCCTATGCTTTATAGCATTTATACACATGACCTCGAATTGTCTGTTAATAGTTTCTGTAACATCCTTCAATATGCTGATGATATCGTTCTCTACTGTAGTTCAAAATCTGTGGAGGACATTAGTTTTCGTTTGAACTCTGCTTTGCATTATTTAGGCCAGTGGCTCTCTGAGCATGGCCTGTCATTATCGGTGTCTAAATGTCAGGCTGTGGTGTTTACAAAAAAAAGATCTATTCCAAATTTTGATCTTCGTTATGAGGGTCAAAGTATTAATCTGGCTGAACATACAAAATTTTTAGGCGTAATACTCGATAAACGATTGAACGGAATTGCCCATGCGGAGTATATCAGCAGAAAGTGCGAAAAAGGCATCAATGCTCTTCGAGCGGTGTCTGGAGTGTGGTGGGGTGCACACCCATATACTCTTAAACTACTGTACAATTCTATTATACGTAGTCATATAGACTACGGCCTGTTTGTTTTGGACCCTTTTAACAAAGCAGCTTCTGAGAAGCTGAATAAAGTTCAATATAAATGCCTAAGACTAATATTAGGGGCAATGAGATCTTCTCCTACCAATGCCCTGCAGGTTGAATGTGTTGATCCTCCTTTACCTATTCGTCGCCAGTATCTATCCGATCGCTTTGTTGGTAAGGCATTACAATTATCTTCCCATCCCTTGTGGCCAAGGCTTCGACAATTGGCTGAGATTAGCCCTGCGAATAAGCCATTTTCCTTTTTACTAGACAGTTTCCTTAAATTTACTAACTTACCACATCCCATCTCTTGTTTCCCTTCTAACCTTATCTTCTGCACTCCTTTCAATGCTCTAGCTATGTCCCCTTCCATAATTACAGATATTGGTTTGACTAAGGGAGCACCTGACACCAACACATCATTTGAAGCTCTGGTTCGTCAAAATTGGTTGGATCACCTTCTTATATTTACTGATGCTTCAAAGCTATCCCAGGATGGTTATGTTGGTGCAGCTTGCTGGATTCCAAAATTCAAAATTATTTTACAATTTAAGTGCCCTCCCCAATCATCGGTGTTTACAGGCGAGGCTGTTGCTTTGTTAGAAGCAATCCTGTTTACTCTGTCCCATAATTTTAAACAGACAGTTATTTTTACTGACTCTCTAAGCTGCTTAATGGCTATTAAGGAGAACCCCTTTCGTAGTAGATTAAGATGTTCCATAACTTTGAGGATTCGTGAAGCCTTGTACTCATGCAATCAAAAGGGATTGGCAGTATCTCTAGTTTGGATTCCAGGACACTCTGGTATTCCTGGAAATGAAACGGCTGACTCCTGTGCCAAAGCTGCGGTACAGTGTGGCTCATTAGAGCATTTTTCAAATTCATCACAAGACCTTTTATCTATTGCAAAATCCCGCTTAGATAAATCATGGAAAGATAACTGGAACTCATCAAAATCTTTTAAAGGTAAAAATTACGCTGCAATTCAGTCAGAGATTCCAAGACGTCCCTGGTTTTCTTGTTGCAAACAGGTGGAACGTTGGGTATTAACTACTATATGTCGTCTACGGCTTGGACACGCAAGTACTCCTGTTCACTTGGCAAAGATCAGAGTCAGGGACCACTCCCTGTGTGAATGTGGCCTTGACGAGGGCTCCTCTTCTCATATCCTTTTTAGCTGTCCTAAACTTCAGTATCCTATCTATGACATCCTTCCTTCTCAAGTCCCCCGTCCCATTAATGTTAATTGTTTGTTAATGTTTGTGTTTAGTCCATTATGTAGATTTTTGTGTAAATATATTAAAAGTAATAAAATCAAATTGTAATTATATGTATAAATATGTGTGTATACTAACAAGTTTATCTCATTATTTTTGTATATATTGTGTTGTCTGTTGTAGGTCCTGATTTTACAACGAATCGCTCTGTTTCTACATGTAATCAGATTAGTGATTTTTTTCTTTTTTTTCTACCGGTCATTCTATATATAACGTGCATTCTCCATTCTACGCGACATTGGCGAAGTAAATTGTGCCCAAAGGCACTCCTAGAAGCCACAAACCTAAAGAATTGAATTGAATTAGTAGATCTAGGATAATAATCAAAAAAATAATACTACAGTTTTATATATCTATACTAATATTATAAAGAGATAAAGTTTGTGAGTTTGTGAATTGTGACGTTGTAGGGGGTAATCTCTAGATCTACTGAACCGATTTAGATGAAATTTGGTAAGAACATAGTTTGAGACCCTGGGAAGGACATAGGATACTTTTTATCCCGGAAATCACCCCTGAACGGGTGAAAATGGGGGTGAAAGTATGCATAGGGAATCAACCAAGTTAGTAATATTTTATATAGTTTGTAAATTTTTGGTCTGGCCTTTAAAGTTTTGCGCGACTTATATATTTAAAGTTCAGTGCAATAATTTGCATACGTTCTTTGAAAAAACAAATCGGCTTATACGAATATGGAAAACTGAAGAAAATTTTTGGTCTAGTTTTAGATATAACCTTTCCGCATAACATTTTATTCAAATCTGTTCTTCAAGTAAAGAAAAGACAAACATTTTCACTCGTATATTACCTATGCATTTTAAATTTATACACATAATAAAATTGTAACTGATCGCTGTCTGTACCTGGAAGATATTTAAGAAAAACTATTATTGGAGGTCTTTATCAACCCAATAGAATAAAAAATATGATTTAATAATGATTTTTAGAATTTTCTGTCTGTCTGTGCGTTTGTGTGGGCTAATCTCAGACACGGCTAGGCCGATTTGGGCGCAGTTTTCACTAATATATTGTGGTAAGCTTCATTCAAAATATAGTCTTGTATTGTTTTATTTTAATCGGTTAATATATAAAAAAGTTATGTCAATTTAAAAAATCGGGAAGGGACGTACCCGAGCGAAGCAAGGGTGAGTCGCAACATATTATTAATATTATTGTACAAATAGTATAAGTTACGTTAAAAAATAATTATTCTATGGTATGGAAAATAATTATTATATGGCGCAGATACTTAAAATGCCTTTTTTTTATTTTATAACCAACTTTTTTATCTACTGAAATGAACAAAACGTAACAAATGTTAATTTGACCGCTAGTCGACTATTCTGTTCCATTTAAAATTTCTACACTTAGTGATTTGTTTTTTTTTTTCATTTACGATGTTCGTTAGCTCCATTATTCAGATTTGAAAAACGAATGTGGGTTTCGAAAGCTTTTGAATTTAGTATTCTTCGGTATTGGAATATTCTTTTAGTATTTTGGTATAACTTTTCAATAAAAAATTACATCTACATCAAAATCACTGTTATTATTTCATCTAATTGGAAGACTTTAATTTTTAACTGACTTTCATAAAGCAGGAGGTTCTATGGTCGTGTGGATGTTTTTTTTTTATGTTTGTTTACTGATTTTTGGAGACGGCTTGAACGATTTTGCTATACTTTGCTCTATTAAGATAGGTCCAGAGTTGGTCCCGCAAAATTTTAGATTAGATTTAAGATAGCAGAGTGATTTAGTATCATCAAGCTGATCCGATATTGTCTTAAAATATGACTATCTAATAAATATGACAATACTAGCAGAACCCACGGCTTCGCTCGCGCTAAAACTACAAAAAATCTCTAAAAAGGTAGTTTCATACAAATTTTCATCCCTTATTTTACCACCTTATAGGATGAATTTCGAAAAATGCTAAAACACGTATTTATTTAATTTTATTGAAGAGCAATATAACTAAGTTTCAAGTAATTCTGATCATAAATATTTTTTTGGATTGTATTATAATTTATAATGTATGTTTTCACGAGGGAATTAGATAATCTCCAGCGGTACAAGTTGAAAGTAGCCTATGGCACTTTCCAGCCTCCAACTATCTCCAAACAAAAAAATCATGACAATCCATCATTCCTTTTCTACGTAAAAAAAGGACAAACAAACAAACACACTCCCATTTATAATATTAGTATGCATGACAAGGTAAACTTTAATTATATTTAAAATATTATACACGTATTTGTGATGTCTTTATAAATATCAAAATAAATAGATTTACTTTGCTTTGTATCGGCTGGCAGTGACTTCGAAATTATCTAATAGATGTCTTTTTTACTTTTTAGTGTCCAGGAGCAAGTTTTAATTTTATTTAATGTCGGAAGTCGGTTTTTATTTGATTTTTAAAGTTTTTATTGATAAATATAAATAATTATGAAAATCGATTTGCAAATAGGAAAGATATATAAATACAGCCAAATCAAATACCTCGTTCTTTTTAAATCTGTTTTATAGATATAGTCTAAAACCTATAAAATTATTATTTACCAGCGACTCAACCTCGCTTCGCTCGGGTTCGTTCATGGCTTGATTCCCCATGCAAATTTTCATCCCCATTTTCACCTACTTAAGGGATGATTTCCGGAATAAAAAGTATCCTATATCCTTCCCAGAGTCTCGAACTATCTTCTTACTAAATTTCATCTAAATCGGTTCAGTAGATCCAGAGATTACCCCCTACAACGTCACAAACTCAAAACTTTACCTCTTTATAATGTTAGTATAGATAAATCACTTTTTTCAATTTGCAGACATTTTTCTATATAATTTTGCCTTTATTTTTTCTTTTGCCAATTTCTTATTTTAATAACATCATTAGTATATTTTCAGTATAACGAATTTCATACAAATTAAAGAGGGCATGCTTTAGGTTTCGTGTACCGAACGGTAAGTACATTAGTTGCTATGAAAGTTTTGCTCCCTACTCCAGTCGCTACTATAGCCAAAGTTCTTGAATGTATTAGATTAAAGACTACGTTATGTATGTACGTCTGAAGTACCAAGTGTATCTTGAGTACTCCAGTTTCTTGCATATTTATTACTAACTAGCATCGCCCGCGGCTCCGCCCGCGTTCAAATTACCAAAAACGAAATTCTTATGTTTTACATATTAGTTAGTATATACTTACATTGCAGTTTTGTATTTTTAATCAGAAATGAGACATTTTCCTGCGGTAAAAAATATCCTATATGTTGACCCGGATAACCAGCTATCACCATACCAAATTTCATAAAAATCCATCCAGTGGTTTTTCCGTGATGCGGTAACAGACAGACAGACAGACAAAAAATCTAAAAACTATAGATTTGGCCTCTGTATCGATAATAATGTCTATTTCAATAAGATTTTCCAAAAAATATCTAATGTACAGATTCGGATTAGTTACAATTTTATTATATGTATAGTTGTTTACTAATTACGTGCGAGTTTACTTATTACTTTCTAGTATGTATCAGCGAATCATCCTCCTTTCACTAAACTTAACGCCAAAATAAATAAAGTCACCCTTATCCCACCACAACCCTTTTTTTTGTAAGATTTAAAGCGTGTCATTCTCAGACGCAGTTTCACAGAGGCCAATAAAAAACTTGTTACAATCGATTAAACCCTTATTTCTTCACATGTTATTCTTTTGTGGCTTAAATATCATATTATATCATATGTTTACATACTCGTAGTATAAAATGCAGTCGCTTCCCCTGTATATTCGCTTAGATCTTTTAAACTACTTAACGGATTTTAATGCAGTTTTCAGCAATAGATAGAGTAATTTTAGAGGAAGGTTTATATGTAGAAAACATGCAAATTATTTACAGAAAAGCCGAAAAATTCAAAAATCTGTATTGTGCGCTTACATTACCTACTAACTAAATTGCCTACAAAATAAATATCAAAGTTAAAAATAGTAGCGCGATTTGCTGTGTAAGCTACTATTCTCGATTTTGGCATACATATCATTTCATTTTTTTAGAATCTAAATTATTTTTTTAGCATTAGTTCTCTTTCCCTTGAAAGAGAGTTTGTACAATACAATAACATACTTGTATGGAGTTAATTCACTTACATCAATTGTGGAGTCAGAATATTTCAACAAATTTACATATTTTTCGTAGTCCATATACGTATGTATGGCTGTTATTAAAAAAAAACATTTCGTACCGTGTTAAAAATAAAAATTCTTTTGGGGAGTTATTTATGAAAGAACAACTCATAAAATTTTGCACTGAAACGACATAAGCTTACTTTTGAATGTAAACAGGTTATTGCGAATTTGAATAAATTGTTTATGCGTAACAATTTCCTGTAGAGCGCGGATTAAAATAATTTTATCGTGGTTGTAAAAAAATAATATGAATTAAGATGATGTACAGTGTCTTAGATTAAAAAAAATTGTTTATAGATCATCATCATCATCATTTTATGATAAGTGTTGGTCTTCTGAATCTATATTTAAATCGGACACTTATCTCTGCGCCGCGGCAGTATCATTGCTTGTCCGCTTATCACTTTTTTATGTTCAAACCGCTGAACAGATTTTAATAAATGTTGACAAAAGCATAGATTACATAATGGGAACGGATATAGGCTATATTTTATCCTAGCCCCACTTACCACATGTGCGTGCGAAACAGAAATACTATCACCTGCTATTATTTTTAGCCACTTAGGGATACTCGAGCGAAGCAACGGTAAGTCGCTAGTATTAAACATAACACTGATAAGATTATTTGAATACTGTACAAATATGTTAATGATAATTTTAAAGTCATTTTGTTTCAAAATTATTAACCGCATATAAAGAAAAACTTTTACATTATAAACGAGAGTGTTTCATTGTATGAAAAGGCTGAGATATATGCTTCTATGGAACGGTGTAGAAATTGTATTTTATTCTTTTTAGCGCTTCTTAAGTCCATTGTAGCAAAATCGCTTTCACAAATCTAGATTGTATTAATTCTAGATATATTTTTAATATGGAGGCTGTGATTGATATAGAATAAGTTTTTTAGACTAGGCTGTTCAATAACTCGTATTGATTTCAAAATGTTATTTACGTAATATACTTAAATAATAACATCTAATAGTAGAGTTAAAGAAATTTATTTATTTCTAGTATTTTTTTTCATACTTTCAGGAGAAAAGCAGGTTTCGACTCGCATCCAACTTCGTTTAGTAGTTCTCTATATCCAGACAGACACTCGCCCGCTACATCCTTTTATATGTGTAAAATTGAGGGAGAGGAAGGAGAATGTTCATGTTATTTTAAGAAAATTATATGAGAGTCCCTTAACGTTTAGAAGAACTAAGCGTGCAAATGCACATACACACATATGCGAATATCATACATACTATTGAAAGATAAACAAACAAAACAAAAAGAAATAAAAAATATTAAGTATATATAGAATAAAAATATACACAAATTCCATTATATTTTGAGTAGGAAATAAGTATTTTTCGCCCCTAATAAATCTCCTGCTTAGAGAGTACCGTCGTGTACAATTTGAAGCCGTGAGCAAGTTTATAATTTAAGCTTGCAGTGAGTGCAAAGTTTAGGTGAAGTAAACCACGCAATGTGAGCTTAGTCGACGAGTTCAAGACGAGTTTACTCGGCTTAAGAATTTATGGTGTGAGAACTTGATGTAATTAAATTAGGTATATATATTTTTAGTATTCCGTAGTCGAAAGGCTAAAAAGAAATTATTGTAATAATATCGTAATTTCCGTCTGTCTGTTTATCCATCTGCCCGACAGTCTGTCTTCCCGTCTGCCTGTTTGTCCTTTTGCCCTTCTGCTCATTTGCCCATCTGCCTATTTGTCCCTCTGTCAATTACACGAGAATTATTGGAGCTAATTTGCTGAGTAGATGGGTTATCATATAAACTACTAGACCATTCTATATTCAAATTACAAAAAATAAAAAAATAGAGGTGGCCCTACATACATTTACAGTTAGGTTACATAATTGAGGGGTATTTTTTTCTATATTTATTTATTTATTTATTTATTTATTTATATGGATCTCCAACAGTATACATATTTTTTTACATTTACAATATAGCTAGCTAAATCTAATATATATTTATATGTATTCCTAATTATAGGAGAACATATCATTCAAAAAAAACAGTGTTTTATAATGTCTAAAAGTACCAAAAAAAAAACACAAAAAAATGAATAAAATTACAAAAAAACAAAATAAAATAATAATTAAATAAAAACACTTTTAATTTTTTTTTATAAATTGTGAGAGCCCATCACAATCAATGTCCAAAGATGTCTTATAAATAAAATTAACGATTTTTTGTGAATTCAACATAGCTATTTCATGCACGATGAGGAAGCCTTTTTAAAGTCAAGAAATTGCACCATTAAACGTAATTTTGCCTATTTGTTAGTTTGTTAATAAAATAAATATATGGCACATAGGTTACTTTTTATACAGAAAAATGGCTCGGGATCGGAGATAAAAGAGAAGTATTAATTTTAAACATAATATTAATTGGAAGGAAAGTAACCAGTAACTACTTAATCACTATGTAAATTAAACATAGCATTTTTTTATGTAACTTTGATAAAGAGGTAAATTTTATTGCCTTACTTTTAGAATATTCTTTGGGATATTCTAAAACCAATTCTAAAAATATTAATAGAAAGCTGTGTTTTAATTTAGTAGCATGATGTTAGTTTTTATGGCACTGCGTGACACTTATGTAAGTACTCTGCCGTGTAATAATTGAACACTTAAATCGCACATATCGTTACGTATTATTATTAATCTATACTAATATTATTAAGAGGTAAAGTTTGTGAGTTTGTGAGATTCTGAGTTTAAGAGTTTGTGACGTTGTAGGGGGTAATCTCTGGATCTACTGAAACGATTTAGATGAAATTTTGTATAGTTGTATAGATAGTTTGAGACCCTGGGAAGGACATAGGATACTTTTTATCCCGAAAATCATCGCTTAAGGGGGTGAAAATGGCGATGAAAGTTTGTATGGGGAATCAACCGGTAGATAGGTAGGTATAAAGTAAGCGAGACCGCAAGTAAAAACTAGATTAGTTAACTCACGAAGTTTTCCTCAACCGTAAGACTAACGTCTCACCCTCGCTCCGCTCGGGATCGTCCCTAGTTGCGTTTTAAAGTTTAGTATAGATTTCTCAGAGATGAGATATTTTCCCATAATAAAAAGTATTTTTTTATGTTGACCCGTTTATCCAGCTATCATTATACCAAATTTTATCAAAATCTTTCAAGTAGTTTTCTCGTGATGAAAGTAAGAAGAAAGTATTTTAAAAATCAATCATCTCCTATTTTCTACACATCTGAGTAGATTATTTTTCTAGATGGAACCAAGTTTGATGATAGGGTATAAACCCTATTCTATAAAAGTGGAATAATCAAAATCAGACTATACTTTAAAAAGATATGCGTGGTCAAAAATTAAATATATATATATATATATATATATATATATATATACGTGTTGAATTGAGCACCTCTTCCTTTTATCTCGTCGGTTAAAAATCATTACCTTTACAGTGTGCCCGTTATTATATTATATCGTCAAATATTGTTTACCTTGATGTTTAGTTTTATTTCGAAACGTAAATATTTTCCAATGTCAATTTTCATAAAGATTGTATCATAGATCTAGCTAGGGTTGTCATAATAGAAAATGCTTTGTTGTACGTTCTCTAGTGTATTAAAAATAATATTTTTTAATGTTTACTTATAGGTATACACATATATAAATTCGAGGTTCATTTTGTATTGGTGTGAAGAACTTTAAATCTTGTCAGCAGTAAATAAAGTTTCCTAGGATAGCTACCTTATTGGTATTCCAACCCTATAAACAAGCTGCAATTGTTATACAATTAGGTAATTATTAAGAATCCATTTTGTAAAAAATATAATTCTAATGATAGTTTAACAACAGTTTTCCAATTGAAGTAGTCTTTGATTTCAAATGATGAATACTAGCATATTATTTTTGTTTTTCGTATTTTTATTTACTTCAGTAAAGAAAAATAAAGCTACAATAAAATCAGACAATTTTGTAAGTATGTATTATATAAATTAATGTTTCTATATTATATTACTTGAAGTATATAAGATCTCCAATTATGTCATGTCAAAAGTAAAATATATGAGTATGAAAAATATTATCCCGTAAATATTTAATATTATAAAAATATGTTGCTGTTACCTTTTTTAATGGTTTAATCGGGCTACTATTATAAAGTGTGTGTGTGTGCGTGTGAGTGTGCGGTGTGCGTGCGCGTGTGTGCGTTTGTGTGCGTGCACGAGCGCGCCAGTGCTCTCTACTTGTTCAGGCTGGAATGGCTGGACGGATTTCGATGAAATCTAGTACACAGGCAAGCTACGACTTGGAGTAACAGGTTACTGTTACATATCTAGGGATGCATCCTAAAGAAGCGATGGTAAGTTTCTAGAGGTATATGGCGATATGGTATGTACGATTGGTACAGAATTAGTCAATGAAAAATTTCCAAAACATATATTACCACAATAGAATTGGAATATTATATTTTATTCTTATTAAATGATAACATACATACATCATACATACATTTTAACTAACATCGTATTACAGGGCCCATACAATGTTGTTTATAAACGACACGAGGTATGCAAAGGACCCAAAGTGAAAAACGCTGCAGATTTTATTATTAATGTTACTAATCATGGAAGCCATTCATACAGAACTTTAAACTTTTTCTTTCCTTTGAAAACTACTTTAGATGAGGTTAGTCACATTTTTTAAATATAAAAAATTTAAATTTCAATGGGTATATTCCAAGTAATATTTATTTTAACTATCATTATACCAAATTATAATAACTTTATAATATTTTGAGGACTGAAATGTTTGTCAAATATTTATTAATCAGAGAAAAATGTACAATATTTTTATTTCAATATTGTTTTTGTTTTTTGTTAGCATAAAAATATGTGACAGCGGAGCTGTCAAACTCAACATTACATTATAGAGAATTGAAATTTTCAAATCAATTATTTTTTATATATTAATAATATACATTTATATATGAATACTATATACATACATAGTCTTGCCCTAAATATTGTTACAAGGAAAAAAAACATTTTTTCTATTGCACGTAACATTTATTACTATTACAGTATGTTAGTTTAATATATTAATATGAAACCATTAAAAATATATAAAGCTTATTTGAAGTGGTCTCCATTGGCTGCAATACAGTCCTTTAAGCGTTGAGGCCAGTTATCAATAGAAGCACACACTCTTTCAATGGGAAAATTCTTCACTGCCACTCGTATGGATTATTTTAGGTTGTAGTTGTGTTGATTTTACCACCGTATTCTTTTTTAAATTATCAGTTAAGAAATTACCAGTGCGTCTCTTATAGGCTGCAAGTCCTAAGTCATCCTTTAAAATACGCGACATGGTTCTAGGTGCTATCTTCATCTCCCGAGATAAAATCTTTTGCTATCGGGCACGATTTCTTTTCTTTCCTGCTTTGCTCGCCTTTTTCGTACGAACACTACGTGGACGGCCAGATCTTTTTCTGTCACAAACAGAGGAGGTTACATTGTACCTATCAATAGCCCGGTACACAAACATTTGACTAATACCAAGCGTATGGAGAGTTTTAAAAATTGTATTTGGTTCCACACCTCTTTATCACCCCACTCCATTTTAATATCACAAAATATTTTACAATGTATTGGCGCAAAAATGAGAAAACACAATAAACAATCATATTCCCTCCACGACCGTGGACACGCCGGCGTTACAGTTAACAATAGATTTCTTAGAAATTTAATTAATTTCCTAGGAATTTACCTGGAGGTGATATAAAAATGACAGATTCCAAATTCAAATGCATTTGACAAGGTAAACCACAGATTACTTTTAAAAAATCTTTCTGCATATGGGATATCAAACAAGCCCTAAGCATAGTGTGAAACGTATCTTATTGGCTGATCTTCTACCGTGGTAATAGGTGGCCACCAATCGCAAATGTTTTGCAATATCGGTCCATAATTTTTATTAATGACATCATCAATATTTTTAAATATAGCACCGCAAGCCCATTTAAAAATATAATTGAAAATAGTTAAAAATACCATTGTCTGTATAAAAAGACTCTTGACGAGCTTTGTGACGGAGTAAGTACTAATATATTTTTTTTTAATTTTTAGGTTAAAATAGCGTTGTATTCTGTAACCGCTAATAGTAAAAAAAGCTATATAATTACAAATTAAACCATCCTTGTACACATTATTTTGCGGCTGCCATGATAAAAGCATTTTACAATTCAAGTGACTGCGTCATCGATAAGGTTTGTATCGCTCAAATAAATAATGGCCACGATTCATCATTAGGAGGTCGAATTAACCCTATAGTATAAAACCTACTAAGTAGTTTATTGTATTTTATGAATGGAAGATTTTTGGTTTACAACAGTATTTTTCAATCTTTTTTTCTTTTATTTTTTTTCTTTTACTAAAGGACAATTTGATTTCCAGCCTCTCGAGACCATAAAACATACTTTTCTCAGAAATGGCTAAGCACTTCATTTTTTTTTAATTTATTATATGTATTTTGAAGATTACATTCCCTTAGTTTCATGGAAATCACAAGATTATTCTAGAAATTAAAAATAAAAACCAAGAAACAGTTTAAAACCGAGTTTTTTGCAAATATTTCGAAAACTTTGAGGTTATTAATATTGTAAAAATTGTATTTTATACTAGACCTACAACTTTTGTACAAAACATTTTTCGATAAAACGTCACAGTAAGCCGGAAATTGAAAAAAAAAACTATTTTTCAACGCTTTGCGTCCCCCTATTTATCATAGGCATGTGGGGCATTTTACGAATTTCTTTTCCTTATATACCTGTTAACATTTTTAAATCATAAAACTTCAGGTTTTCAATATTTTGTTCCCAAACCGGATTTCGATTGAACTATTGGACGAGAATATTTTTTGGGTACTCTTAAGCAAAAATTGGCACTGAAGTCTTAACACTTAACACGTTAATATTAAAGCACTGAAACGCAAAAATGACAACAAGTTATTCTCAATAATTAATGTAAAAGATTTTTGTACCGGCAATATCGCTAGCGATGAACATACAGATTTACCCACTCGTGAAACACATAAAGACTACTGGACTGATATCTGGAAGAAATAAGAGGCTCATAATAATGAAGCTATCTGGATAAAAGAAGAAGAAAAAAATGGGAACAACTAAGTCAAATGGATTTTGCAGAGGTCACAACTACTGAAAAATGAAAACTGGAAAGCAAATGGAGTTGATGGCATACATATCTTACCACAATAACTATTTTTATTTATTTTAAACATACGCACGTACGTGCGTATATTATAATAATAAATATAAACCAAATATTTTCGATTTAGTCCAAAAAATAATTTATTTTTCAAACACTGTGAACTATAAATTATATTTGCAGTCTATAAAATAAATGTTGCAGATGCGTATATATATTATTTGATTTTACTTTTTTAATACATAAATATGTATGTATTATGATAAATTATGTATGTATGTACATTGGCACTATACCAACAATCAACCAATCTTTTTTTTCCCTAAGTTGTACTTCTATATTATTGATAATTTATTATTTGTTTTAGGGAAGTTATCATTTTACGCTAAGTTTTGAGGATACTGCTAACTCAGTTTTCGGACCAAAATTTTTTTATGGAGATTATTTGTTTAAGAGCACTGTATTATCCAAGCAAGGGAACATAATGTGTCTGCTTAGTGAACATGAAGTTGTAAAAAAAACTTAATAACTATCTCATTGCAATGTAATAAATATGGAATTAAATTACGTTTCTATAGTTTATTGAAATAAACGATACACCTTATGGTGATATATTTATATGTAGCCATTATTTAAATACGTGTTTTTCCACTTTTCTAATTTGTTTCTAGTGAATTAAAATTGTTTTATCACTCACGAAGCTTGCCGCCAGCTGTGACATGGTTTGCGATGGATCCGCTTCCACGAACACTTTTAATTCTTCATTGTCAACTAGGTTCTCCGGCCGCCCTCGAGATTTGTTCTGTAGGTTACCAGAACAAAAATGTTGACACCAAAAACGCACCGTGTTTTCTTTTAGAATAGCTTCCCCATACACATAATTAATCTTTTGAGCTGTTTCTGCAGCACTGTTGCCACGGTGGAACTAATATTCGTGAAATCGCGTAATTTTGATTTTTCCATATTGTGAACAGAACGAAGTCAAAGAAAAGTCAAATGGCGTGAAAACAAATGAATCACTAAATTCAAACACACAAATACTCAGGCATAAATGTTACTAATATTATTAACTAGAAGTACACCGTGGCTTCGCCCGCGTTTAATTGCACAGTTTAAAGTATGTATAAAGTATACGGGACGCGGCCTCTGGAGAAGTGGGTGGTATTTTTGGATAGGAGAGGCGATAGGAAATATAAATATATATATAAACATATTTTTTAGGAAATGAAGAAGTCAAAAGTTACAGAATTATCAACTTTTTTTCATATTTAAATAAGTCCTTTACTGAAGTTACCTTTTTCGTATACAATCCATATTATTATAACAATTAAGATTTTTTGGTTTCGATTTTTACATAAAACGATGTTTATTAGATATATATATATATATATATATATATATATATATATATATATATATATATATATATATAAGCACTACAATCATCCAAAGGCTAATCTTTCCTTTTCGAATTGATAATGTTTTGCCACTATTTGTCCACTCCAAATCATGCATGTTAAGATGAGTGGAAAATATTTGAGTTATATCTGTTATGCAAAAGAGATTGGGATTATTGTTAGAATATAGCTTGATGTCATCCATATAAATATAGAATGATTCATTTTTAAGTTATAACCTAAATTTGCATTGTTAAGCAAATTTGAAAGTAGATTTAACTCCAAACAAAATCACAGAGGGCTAAGTGCATCACTCTGGAAAATTCTGCGCCTTATTTTAATAGGTCCAGTAGATAGAGTAAAAGATGAGTTTGTGAATTTTATTCTTTTCAGTTTTATTAATATTATTGTTATTTGTTAATGTTCATACAATGGCCAATGTGTACTACATTGGCCATTATACGTGTTTTATTCTAAAAAATACACTTTGTTCCCATATTATTTTTTATCTAAGCAATTTACTAGGCTCATGTAGATTCTTGGTTATAACGCCTGTGGTCGATATGTACTATTGTAATTGTCTTTATTTTCCACATTGTCATTATTTTATCTTTAAGATCCTGATATTTAGGAAGTTTTTCTGTAAAAGTATGGCTGTTGTTTAATTTATCTACCTATGTAATATCCGGTCTATAGTATGGTACAGTTTTATCTGTTAGTAGTGCGCGAACAATGTATAGCTTAGGATTCGTTTTATACAAATGTATAAAATAATCCATTTGTAATTTTTGGTCTAACAACTAAAATATTAAAATTACAAACTAAGTGGTCCGGCGTAAATTTTACTAGGAAGTTTTAGAGTGACTCAAGCCACGTCCTTATTTTAGAATTTAGCGTACAGTTGCTGAAGGCAATTACATCTTCTACTGGCTCCGGGCCTTTTTCATAAAATAAACGAGAAATGCACGCCATGAACGAGTGCGTGTAATAAGACTATTTTTTTCGAACTGATATATTGTTATAGCCTTTTTCGATTAACATACAGAAGAGAAAAAAGTACTGAACAGTTTTATCTTTGCTATCGCTGGTTCTAATCCTGAGCCAAAAAAGTGTTTTTTTTTTCTTACAAGATATTTTTGTAAAAGAACGGAATTGAGAAGTTTCTTGTGTTATATTTTTGTATATTGTTGACTAAAGTAGAGCTGCTCCTGCTCCTAAATTCTCTCCGGTCATTTTGGATTATCTTTCCATCGGACTCAAAGAGTAAAGCAAGGGTGAGTGCACCTGCGCTTGCGCATACACTTTTGCTCTAATATCTCCCGTACAGCACAGATCACATACTACTATAACGCACACATTGCTGTATTCTGTAAAATTGGGAGCACTGACCGAAATCGATCATGTTGACAATGCATTATTTGATGACTAAATTTAATATAACACATATTTGTTGTACGGTTAAAATACCAATATTTGCGGTAACTCCAGCGGTTAATTCTAATTAAGTGATTATAATAACCATCGATATGTCGCTGTTTGCTAAATTATCTACATACTGCATATAGTATGTGTACTCGTACCTACTAGTGACGAATCGTTAGTTTAATACAGTTATATGTATATTTTACTTTTGTATGTTTTTATTTTGCTCTTCTAGCTTTCTTTTCTTAGAGTTTCATTTTTATACTTTTTTGATATTTGAGGATGTTATTTACATTAAACAATAGTCAAATGAATATTTAATAAAAACTTTTTAACAAAAAAATAAAAACCGACTTCAAACAAAAGCACTAAAAAGTAAAAAATAACTGATTGGTAGTTTTCATTTACTATACATACCTAATCAAATATTTTCGAAATCGGTGCCAGCCCATACAAAGCAAAGCACACCGACTTCGAAAATATTTGATTAGGTATGTATAGTAAATGAAAACTACCAATCAGTTATTTTTTACTTTTTAGTGCTTTTGTTTGAAGTCGGTTTTTATTTTTTTGTTAAAAAGTTTTTATTTTTCCCTTTTTAGTGTAAACAGTAGTAGCAAAGTAAGAATTCTAAAGTGTTAGGCTTGTCAAACCAAACAAAATAAGCCCAAACTCGAAGTATCTACTATTTATCGTTGAAGAGTTCCACCTATCCGCCTTCTGGCCTTACCATCAGATCAGGTCAACAATACCGAACCACTGTACTATCAACGGAAACAGAAACACTTGCAAAGTTTCAAGTCAATATGACAATTAGAAGTAGGTTAAATTCATCATTAGCTATTTTTCCACCCTTAGGGGTGGTATTTTTTTTTTGAAATTTAAATGGGACCAATCTGGAAGTATACCCTTTCAAACAAAAAAAAATTGTCCAAATCGGTTAATAAATGACGAAGTTCTGAGGTAACAAACATAAAAAAAAAAAAAATACAGTCGAATTGAGAACCTCCTCCTTTTTGAAGTCGGTTGAAAAAAACAGTCTAAATGGGTTAAACTTTGTAACTTAATCCATTTATCATTTTCGAAGTTAGCCGAGATTCTAAGGTTTTTGTCTCCATTGTGGTGAATTTTCCTTTTTAGACAAAATTAATTAATCAAGCAGTAACGATGTAACGAACGCTGTCTGTATAACTTCTCATTTTTCATAAGGGTTAATTTAGTAATTCGCTCTGTGAAATAAAGGTTTCTAAAATTTGAAACTGGTAAGACTTACGTTCGACGTGTTTACGACATTCAAGGACCTTTTGCAACTTGTAGCAAATTACATGCAATATAAATCTTAACTATAAAAACGATCATATAATATCTTTTGACAAGTTTTATTACTCACAATAGCCTACTCTAGATCATAAAATATATCCGTATACTACTAATGTATGTACCTACTATATTATAATTATCTGCCAATTTAATTTGTTTTATCTGCAGATATTATGCTAACTAAATAAAAAAAATATTTTAATCTGCCCTTTCTCGCTCTAGATATTTTTAGGGTACCGTACCTCAAAAGGAAAAGAGGAAATCTTATCGGTTTTCTTCGTTGACGGTATGACCGTCGTCGTCTGTCTATCTGCCTGTCTGTCTGAAACCAACGTTGACCCCCACTTTTTGACCCAAACGTTAAATTTTTTTTATCGTGAAATATACAAGAAGCAATATCTTATAGCACAAGAAAAGGAAAAAATCCGAAAACCGTGTGAGTTATATAATATTTTTTTTTGCGATTACAAACTTATTTTAAGTTTTCATGCTTCGGGAACTTCAGTGTGCGCGACCGATTTTTTTTATGTTTAATTAACATAAAATGGATTATAATCTCTAAAATAATAAATCTTTGATTCAACAATATAAATACCGAGTGATATACCGTCAATAGAAAGTCGAATAAAGGAGAATATACGTTAATTAAGCTTTGTCTCAAAGGATGCCGACAACAAACCCTAATGAGCATAAATCTTTTTAACTTGTCTTAGTCCAGACGCTAATGAGGGAATATATTAAAGTTCAGTAATGGTGTTATGTTATTATAACTGCCTCGTCAGTTTACTGGTTTCCATATATGACCCTGGCTTCGAATCCCAGTTCGGGCCAAGTATAGCCATTGAGATTATTTGATAAGAAATTTTCAGTAACAACCCGGAGTTGGTAGAGTTAATTTCCCAAACCTCGCAGGACAAGTAAAGTCGACCCTGCGTCTGATCTCTCACCAGTTGTTTCAAAGTATTGTTCCATCGGTAGTATCTTAGTATGATTTCCTGAAAGCCACTAAGCAAAAATACAAATACAAATCTTAGTATGAGTACCAGAGTATTCTACTATGTTTATTAATGTTCACTGTTTTTTTTTTAATATTGCTTGTCCAATATGGCAATTTGTTTGGCGTCAACGCCAAAATATCAGACTAGGTACTTTTAAAAAATCTTATTTTTTATTATTGAATTATATTTTCATTTTGTTACTTGGGAGTTTGTAGTATCTGAGAGAGAAAAGCTTTCAATTTTTAGTGTGTTAAAATATGATTGTGGCAATTCATATATAAATTTATTTTACAACAAAGAAATTAAAGAACACGTAAAAGGTTACACACGTTGAATATACTCTAGAAATCGATTAAAATACAACTTTTGATTATTTAATATGTTCCAACTTCCGTTAATTTTTTTCCTCGCAAAACCTGACTGGAGCTTAGAAATAAACCTATTTGATGGTTTTCTTGATTGCGAGGACATCTCCTTCAGAAAATTACGTTTCGTCATTTTAATGTTGGAAATTACTTTGCAGGTACATTTTAAGAGGGAGTTAATCGAAATGAGAACCGCATTTTATTAACTTATACTTTTTGAAGGTTATTAGCTTTTATAACTCCGTTACAATAATATTTATTTTAATTTATTACAATAATAATTATTATTTACTAGCGACTTACCATCGGTCAGCTCGGGTTCTTTCCTAAGTAAATTTTTACGGTTACTATAGATTTCTCAGAGATGAGATATTTTCCCGCAGTAAGAAGTATTTTATATGTTGATTGGGATAACCAGCTATCATCATACCAAATTTCATCAAAATCTGTCCTGTGGTTTTCTCGTGACGGAAGTAAAAAGAAAGTATTTTAAAGATTCAGTAGGTGAAATCAATCACTTATAATCTTGTTTAATGTTTACCTATAGGTATGTATCATATTATACATTTATTAATTCGAGGTTCATTTTATATTGGTTCGAAGAACTTTAAATGTTGTTAGCAGTAAATAAAATTTCCTATGATAGCTTCCTACTTACTAGGTGAAACACCACCAATTTTCCATCTCTGGGCTGTTACTGCGACTTTTTTAATAATAATTAAACTTAATAATTAACTTCAAGGACTTAATAATTAAACTTAGGTCGATTCGAAACTAACGCATACACACAGATGTTAGCATGCACGCACGCCCACGCACACGTATGTACAGCAATATAATAAAGTCGTCTAGACAGATTTTTGCCATTCTTCGATTTTTTAAGAAAAATTATGGGTCTGGACTGAAAAGATTGCTGATTTGTTTTATAAATTATGGAGGAAAAGAAAGGGCAGTAGTAGTATCTTAGTATGAGTACCAGATTACACTAGTGTGTTAACTCACTCACTCTCTCTCACACACACACATATAGCTCTAATCCAATATATACTGATAGTATAGTAAAAAATCAGACGTACATAATGCTTTTTGTCCTTGTGTCCAAGATTCGGATACACATTACCGTGTATTTTTAAAAATGAGGTAAGTAATGCTAAGGCCTATTTTTGATTTCAGCCATTGTTACCGATCACCCTTCTTTTTTACTAACGTTGAGAAATGCATTTATGCGTGCCACCTGCGTATATACTTATATAGATACATATAGGTGGTTATATGGCACCCATCTTCAGACGGCGTGCCTGCCAAGGTAGACCAGTTGACCATGGGTTTGCTGCCACCAACAAAATATTACTGGAGTATAAATCCGAAAAGTTTGCTTTTTCACTAGATTACATCAACGTCGTATCACATGTTCAGTTCAGTTCAATTCTTCTTAATGGCTTCAAAGCGTGCCAGTTGAGTACATAATATTACTTTACTACTTGTCCTTAAATGAAGAAGATGAGTATTACGTGTTAATTAAAATCATTACCTCTACAGCGTGTCCGTTACTGTATTATGTTGGCAAATATAATACAGTAACGAACGGATAGTAATATTTAATTTGAGCGAATCATTATCATGCTTTACAAGCTACCATTAAGATCATTATTATTAGGTGCTTAGTTGTATTTCGAAATGTAAATATTTTCCCATGTCAAATTTCATAAAGATAATAATATAGGGCTTAGGTTACAATACAACATGATGTTCTCCTCCTAGCCGATTCCGGCCAATCTCATTGAGACTAGCCAACTGCGCAGGAGATATTATAGTGCACAAGTGTACGCGCAGACACAACGTGCACCCTCTATTCCTGTCACTCTCATACTCCGGTGGGACGACTGCTCGACACGACCAGTGAGAGTTAAGGCGCAGGACCGACGGCTTTACGTGCTCTTCGAGGCACGGGGGTGAAAAACCGCCAACTTACCAACTCCGGGCTGTTACTGAGGCTTACTATACAGAAATACTCGATAACTAAACTTGGCCCGACCCGGGACTCGAACCCAGGACCTCCGAGTGTGCAGCCGTACATGCTAGCCACTACCGAGGCAGTTAAAATAATACAACATAATTTATTAACGTATAGGTATATATACACATATAATAATGTATGTAGGTATAGACTTAGAAGTAAAATAATCTAATATTTCTTTAGACTGTGTTAAAATATTGTAAATACAAGATATACATACAATAATACTACGTAATTTAACATGCAATATCTGTATTGTTTTTTATAAATACAATACAGATTATACATATATAATGTACCTCCTAGTAAATTCATGCCATTTATGTATGTATGTACGAGACAATGAAAATTCAAAACCTAAAATGTTGCAGTTGCATCGCTTTGTAGCGTATCCACTAAAATGTTTGGATAACAACTTCGTATATTTATTTAGCGTGTATTTGCAAAGCGTGAGTCGTACATGTTTTTGAAATGTACAATTCCATATTGGTAGCCCTGTGGCTTAGAGATAGTGTGTTGTCGAATGTCACGGATTTGGTTCTCTTTTAAAGCAATATTTATATGTGAATTACGCTTATATAATACACTAAGGATTTACCCTCGCTCGGGTTCAACCACGTGTGCCTAACGGCCTATGTGCTACTCCAGATCACAGTATCTGTACTAAACTACAATCCGTTTCAGCGAGTAGTAGCAAATACATACAAACAACCTTTTTTTATTAGCAGTTTAATGAAAAGTTAATTAAAACACATATGACGAGTGAGATCTTTTTTTAAAAATTTTTTTTCCTTTTTTGTTTACATTAACTTATCTTATAATAACGTGTAATTTCATGCATTGAATATATACGCTTGCATTGGCATTGGCAATTCCATCTTCTACTGGCTCCGAGCCTCTTTCATAAAATAAACGAGAAACGCACGCCATGAAGAAGTGCGTGTAGCTCGACTACTTTTTTCAGACTGATATATTGTTATGGCCTTATCAGTATGTTCATCTTTACGAGGCCTTACATAATAAATGGAGCAATTTTTGGTAACTTTCTTCCACATAAAGTGTTATCCTATTTGTTTCATAATATACAAGGAAGATGAGATATATTACTATAATACAAGCTGTGAACGCAGTGAACGGTGCGTATTCGGAAATTGATTATAATTTATTAAGTTTGAACGCCATTAAGTTCTTTTGTCAAAATTACATATACACTCGTACTTGTAGTCGCTCCTCAATAAATTGTATAAAAATCTACAAAAACTTCAAATCCAAGACCTACAGTTTTTGAGATTATAACGTGCAGAAAAACAAACGAACATACTCTTTCTCTTTATTTATTTATTAGAATTACCAACAAAGTTACAATAACTACATATACTCATATATCATTTCATTACTATAGGAACATGATGATTGCACTTTTAATTACAGGTAATTACAACATGCATAAATATTACAACAACATTAACATCTAAAAGAACAATAAAAAATTAATACAATTGCACACAGTTAATACATTTTTGTGACAAATAAAACAGGACAATTGATTAAAAATTAAATATACTATAGATTAAATTGTCAATCTATACATATAATAAAATTCTAACTAAGTCAAATCTGTACATTAAATATTTTTTGGGAAATCTAATTATAGATATTATTATCGATACAGAGTCCGAATCTATAGTTTTTAGAATTTTTGTCTGTCTGTCTGTCTGTCTGTTACCGCATCACGGGAAAACCACAGGACAAATTTTGATGAAATTTGGTATGATGATAGCTGGTTATCCGGGTCAACATATAGGCTACTTTTTACCGCGGGAAAATATCTCATTTCTGAGAAAAATACAAAAACACAAACACTGCATTGTCAGAATACACTAATATGTTTTAAGGATCCTAAGAATTAGGTTTTTGGTCATCTGAACGCGGGCGGAGCCGCGGGCAATTGCTAGTTTAATTTATATATTAGTATAATATAAAATTGATTAAAGTGATGTAGCTTTTAGAAGCAGAGCTATTATAAGCGGTAAATAGATAAAATACGCGAGCGGAGCTGCGGCAAAAGTGATTCAATTAAGGTTAGCATTCTGCAGTTCCTCTCTATATAAACTGTAACTATACCAAAGCTCACACTTCTACGTACGAGTAATATGCTTAAAAAGGAGTATAAAGTTATCTATCTACGTTTTAATCTATACTAGTGCTCGCCCAGCGTTCGAAAATATTCAACTATAATAATTATTGAAAATTTGAAGAAAATTTAATATACAGGGTGGAACAAATCGATGGGACATTGAAGAAAAGTACTTTAAATATTGATGTTATCAAAATTTGTATATCTACATATATAACTAACTATATTATTTATGAAATGCTTTGTCCCGAATGACTGACTGATGGAACAACGCACAGCCTGAACCGCTGGTCGTAAAATCATGAAAATTGGAGGATGTTTTCCCAGACATAAGAATAATCTAGATCGATTTATCGCCCCCAAAACCCCGGTGTACTAAATTTCATGAAAATCGTTGGAGCCGTTTCCGAGATTCAGGTTATATATATATATACATATATATATATATATATATATATATATATATATATATATATATATATATATATATAAGGTATAACATACCAATAAATTGCATACCCTTTTGAGACTAACTATTTCACCCTTTGGGATGGATATGTTGTTTATATAAGAGCTCTTCTTAATCACGAAAATTTGTTTACTTTAACGAAGGAAAAGTCCGGTCACACATTTACTTTCTTTGTGGAAATCGGTTAAAAAACGTATTCAAATTCAAAACTTTCTATTGAAAGTCGGTCTAAGCCTGTAAACTGTAAGTGTCGATGTATAAAGTTCGCCGGACGGGCCGATGTTCGGTAAATGAGATTATTTTAGGTCCATAACGCTGTTTATTCTCCTTTAGGCTCACAACAAATGTTTTGTGTCAAAATATAAGGGAGGAAATATTTTCTTAGGCGATTTTATTTATGAACTCCAGTTTAGTTCTAATATATTGTGGTAAGTTGTTTGTATAGTATACACGTAAGTGATATTGCTTTGGAGATTTTGTATAGTTGACGTGGTATAGTAAATTTTAAGTCTTTATTTATACTAGTGTTCGCCCAGAGCCAGTGGTCAACATTCACTATCAATAACATAATAAAAACTTAAAAAAATAAATGGAAATCGACTTCCAGGCACAAAAAAGGAAAAAATAAGTAAACGGGGGTTTTCATTTAGAATAGATACCTAATCAGATATTTTCGAAGTCGGTTAAAAATAGCATTTACATACCTATATAAAAAATAAACACTTTGTCCAAATTTATTTTTTTATATGTTTATAACACTAAAACTCCTCAATAGAAAAAAATGGGTTGATAAGCAGAGAAGAGATAGGTACTGAACTGTTTTGTCTTTGCCTATTTATGTATGGATTTTTGGGCGTTGTTTTATTGAATTGTCACATGGTTATTATTATCCTACTTCAATAAAGAAGTTGTCAATTCAGGTGTATGATTATTTTGTGTGTATATTACGTGGATTTGATTGAATGTTAAAGTAGTTTTGAATTGGGTGTTCTATAATATTGTGTTTTAACGTCCCACTGCTAAGCACAGGCTGGCCAAATGGAGGTTGGCGGACTGGACATGTCTTTCGAAAACTTTACTAGGTTCTCTCAGTATTTATTAAGTTTTTAAATTTCAAAACGTAACAAAATATATATGTAAAAAAACTATTCAATATGCTGTGGGGACACAGATAACAATTTTTTTTTAAATTATGTACACGCTACTATCAGATAGCACAAAGATGCCTTTATGTAAATTAATAAAGTACAAACCGTCGTCGTGTGAAGTTACATTAAAATATTTAGAGTGGTTTTAGCATTAGCGTTATGGTAGTAGATACTTAGTGGTGGAATGAATTAGACTATTATTATGAGTTATAAATTTGTATGTGCGTGTGCGTGCGTGCGTGCTATGTGCGTACATATGTTGATGTATGTGATGCGTACTGACGTCCGTGTGTGTATGTATGTTTAGTTTTATGTGTTCGTTTCTACAAATGTTGCATCTTTTATTAATAGACTAGCGACTCACCCTCGCTTCGCTCGGGTTTGCCTCTAGAAAGGCACAAACAGAACTCCCCCACGGGAACCGTTCATTTTTCAGTTTAACAAATGCTCGACTTGATACTTTAAATTGGCATAACTTTTGTATTTATGAACCGATTGACATAAAACAAACACTAAATGTTAAGTGAAGTTTATCACAATATATTAGTGAAAACTATATCTAAATCGGATAGGCCATTTCTGAGATTAGCGTGCACAAACGCACAGACAAATAGACAAAAGTTCTAACAATCATTGTTTTGGATGCTATTTGCGTTGATAAATGTCCCAATAATATTTTTTCTCATATATCTTCCATCTACAGACAGCGATCCCTTACATTTTTATTATATGTATAGATTACACGACGGGTGATAATTTACGTATAATATAATAAACAATATAATATCACTTTATTCATGTTTTAGCACAATTCATTTCAAAATATATAAATAATAATAAGCAGTTACATATAAAATCGTGTTTCCATGCCCTTAAAAGTTTTTAAGTAATTTCGAATAAGAACTTCATATTGCGAAAAGTAGATTATGAATTCACACGAGTAGAATAAATAGCCGAGTTGACGGCAGTTGAGAACAAAACACAAACAAGTTTTGTTAATGCTACGACATAAAACGGGTTTTCTTGTTTTGGAAACTTCTTAATGGGCGCGAGTTTACTCAACACTTGAAAAAGGATGAAAACAATTATGTTTTAAGCCCTATTAAATACTAGCGTGTGACTGTGACATTGTGTTTATAATTTTGTATTTTTTTTACGTTGCAAAATAAACACACAGCGCCATCTAGTTCCATGGTTTCTGTTATGGATACCAGATAGTTGATATATACAAAATATAAATATAAACACCCATGACTGGAGTACAAAGTGTCGTACTCATCACACAAATGAATGCCCCCAGCGGGGCTAGAACCCGCGATCGCTGGCACAGCAAGTAGTGTACCTACAAACTGAGCCTTCAAAATAGTGTACTTTTGGTTTGTCTATTGACTTGTATGTCCTACTGCAAATCCTGAGGTCCTGGGGTCGAGTCGGAAGTATCAGATGGGTGTTATCTTGGGTATCAGGATTTTGAACTATAAACTAGGGATACTTAAATAAAACTATCTTTTCGGATTATTTCGCGGATTTATTTTGATTTTTGGTTCCCGACGTTTCGAATGCTTTACAGCATCCATGGTCACGGGAGAGACTGAGGTGTTACATGTCTTAAAGATATAGTTGTTACAGACAGCCTACCCACAATTAACAAAATGAAAATTGCACCAATTACATTACAATATTTTTAACTTTAAACATTTTTATAATTTTAATTATAATTGAATATGGAAAATTATTTATTTAATTTTTGCTTTTATTTTTATAGTTATTACAATTTAAAAAATATTAATTAGTAATCTATATTTAGTGTTGCCATTATTATATTTATAACCATAAATAAAAATATAAAAATATAGTATTAATTATTAAAGCCATATAATTGTTCTATGTGTAATTTAAAAAGTTAAAATTAATTAAGGATAATCATTTTAATTTAGTTTGCTATTATTTAAAACAACTTACTAAGCAACACTATTCATATATACTTTTACAAATGAAAATTATTAATCTGATAAGCTGTCATTTTGATCTACACAGTATGAACTTACTACATCTGTCTGTCTGTTATATTTATATTTATTATTTGATTTTATTATATTAATAACAGGATCCCATGACGATGGTAGTACCCAGCCATCTTCCCTATTGAAATTTGGATGTTTTTTAATTTCTATGGCTTCTCGAATCATTCTAGGGCGATATCGGTTTTCTTTCGCCAGGATTTGAGGTCTATCAAAACGAATATAATGGCTTGGGCGGTCCTGGCTATGTTTGCAGACAGCAGATGTTGTATTGCGACGGTGCTTCACATCAGCTATGTGTTCTTTGACCCGGGTTCTAATGGATCGCTTTGTTTGTCCAATGTAAGAGAGCCCACAATCACAATCAAGCTTGTAAACTCCTGCATCTTGTAGAGGGATGTGGCACTTGACAGGTGGTAAGAACTGACTAATTTTCTTTGGCGGCTTGAAGTAAGTTTTAATTGAAGCTCGCTTTAGAATGTAGCCAATCTTGTCAGTGACTCCTTTCATGTATGGCAAGACTGCAGGGACGCGCTCGACTGTGGCTGGTTTCACTCGGTCACTGTGACGCAGGCGCGGCACTTGCAGCTTGTTGTCACGCAGAACTTGCTTGACATGTTGCAGTTCTCCGGCCAGGTGTTGCTCGTCACAGATCCCGCGTGCTCTCTGAAACAGAGATTTTCCCACGGTAGCTAACTGTGAAGGATGGTGGTGAGATTCACCGTTCAGGTACCTATCAGTATGGGTCTTCTTTCTATACACAGTATGACTCAAGGTGTTATCTGGGTTACGTTTAACTAATACATCTAGGAAAGCTAAGGTTTTGTCCGATTCTAATTCCATTGTAAATTGTATTTTAGGATTTATAGAATTAAGGTGTTCTAAGAATACAGTTATTTTATCAGATGGTAATATTGTGAAAGTGTCATCTACATACCGCTTGTAGAAACGAGGGGTCACGGGTGATGTGTTCAGAGCAGTCTCCTCGAAGTCCTCCATGAAGATGTCGGCTACGACGGGGGAGACTGGCGAACCCATGGCCACTCCATCCACTTGCCTGTAGAATTCACCATTCCACAGTAGATAGCCGGATGTTAGGCAGTGTTTTAAAAGTTCAATGTATTCTATTGACATGTTGTGATCTAGTAGCTTCCTAGATATTATTTCAATACAGTCTTCCACTGGCAGGCTGGTAAATAAAGACTGTACATCGAAACTAACCATTGTTTCATTGTCCATGAGTTTTAGGTGTTTAACTTCATTGACAAAATGGTAAGAGTCCTTTGTGAACGCTCTTGTTAATCCTCTGAGTGGTGAGAGTACTTTTGCTACTAGTTTAGCCAATTTGTAAGTCGGTGAGTCGATTTGACTCACAATTGGACGTAGCGGAGCGTTAGTCTTGTGTATTTTCGGAAGTCCATACAACTTAGGTGGTTTTGCACATGATGGAATAAGATTTTTAACATCAAGATTTAATGTGTCGGAGTGTTCCTTAATTAGCTTTTTAGTATTATTTAAAACGGTGGTAGTTGGATCCGTTTTAACCTTTTTGTACGTGCTCTCGTCCGACAAAAGTTGTTTTATTTTATCATTATAATCTGATGTATCCATCACAACGGTTGCATTTCCTTTGTCTGCGCGTAGAACGGTGATGTCTGACCTATTGCGTAGGTTCTTCAACGCTAAATACTCTTGTTTATTGAGATTTGGTTTGGGCCTAGTACTACGACGTAATAAAGACGAAACATCTTGACGTATGGCCTCCATATCCTCAGTTTTCATAATATTTTGGGCCAGGGCATCTTCAACTGCGCAAATAATGTTTTCATAAGGAATGCGCGTAGGCGTTACAGCAAAATTCAAACCTTTATTTAGTACCCGAATGGTAGGTTCGTCTAACGTTTGTTTTGACAGATTGATTTGACAGATTGAGATTGGATACACACTCGTGCGGACCTCAAGCTGTTGTCAATCTGTCAAAACAAACGTTAGACGAACCTACCATTCGGGTACTAAATAAAGGTTTGAATTTTGCTGTAACGCCTACGCGCATTCCTTATGAAAACATTATTTGCGCAGTTGAAGATGCCCTGGCCCAAAATATTATGAAAACTGAGGATATGGAGGCCATACGTCAAGATGTTTCGTCTTTATTACGTCGTAGTACTAGGCCCAAACCAAATCTCAATAAACAAGAGTATTTAGCGTTGAAGAACCTACGCAATAGGTCAGACATCACCGTTCTACGCGCAGACAAAGGAAATGCAACCGTTGTGATGGATACATCAGATTATAATGATAAAATAAAACAACTTTTGTCGGACGAGAGCACGTACAAAAAGGTTAAAACGGATCCAACTACCACCGTTTTAAATAATACTAAAAAGCTAATTAAGGAACACTCCGACACATTAAATCTTGATGTTAAAAATCTTATTCCATCATGTGCAAAACCACCTAAGTTGTATGGACTTCCGAAAATACACAAGACTAACGCTCCGCTACGTCCAATTGTGAGTCAAATCGACTCACCGACTTACAAATTGGCTAAACTAGTAGCAAAAGTACTCTCACCACTCAGAGGATTAACAAGAGCGTTCACAAAGGACTCTTACCATTTTGTCAATGAAGTTAAACACCTAAAACTCATGGACAATGAAACAATGGTTAGTTTCGATGTACAGTCTTTATTTACCAGCCTGCCAGTGGAAGACTGTATTGAAATAATATCTAGGAAGCTACTAGATCACAACATGTCAATAGAATACATTGAACTTTTAAAACACTGCCTAACATCCGGCTATCTACTGTGGAATGGTGAATTCTACAGGCAAGTGGATGGAGTGGCCATGGGTTCGCCAGTCTCCCCCGTCGTAGCCGACATCTTCATGGAGGACTTCGAGGAGACTGCTCTGAACACATCACCCGTGACCCCTCGTTTCTACAAGCGGTATGTAGATGACACTTTCACAATATTACCATCTGATAAAATAACTGTATTCTTAGAACACCTTAATTCTATAAATCCTAAAATACAATTTACAATGGAATTAGAATCGGACAAAACCTTAGCTTTCCTAGATGTATTAGTTAAACGTAACCCAGATAACACCTTGAGTCATACTGTGTATAGAAAGAAGACCCATACTGATAGGTACCTGAACGGTGAATCTCACCACCATCCTTCACAGTTAGCTACCGTGGGAAAATCTCTGTTTCAGAGAGCACGCGGGATCTGTGACGAGCAACACCTGGCCGGAGAACTGCAACATGTCAAGCAAGTTCTGCGTGACAACAAGCTGCAAGTGCCGCGCCTGCGTCACAGTGACCGAGTGAAACCAGCCACAGTCGAGCGCGTCCCTGCAGTCTTGCCATACATGAAAGGAGTCACTGACAAGATTGGCTACATTCTAAAGCGAGCTTCAATTAAAACTTACTTCAAGCCGCCAAAGAAAATTAGTCAGTTCTTACCACCTGTCAAGTGCCACATCCCTCTACAAGATGCAGGAGTTTACAAGCTTGATTGTGATTGTGGGCTCTCTTACATTGGACAAACAAAGCGATCCATTAGAACCCGGGTCAAAGAACACATAGCTGATGTGAAGCACCGTCGCAATACAACATCTGCTGTCTGCAAACATAGCCAGGACCGCCCAAGCCATTATATTCGTTTTGATAGACCTCAAATCCTGGCGAAAGAAAACCGATATCGCCCTAGAATGATTCGAGAAGCCATAGAAATTAAAAAACATCCAAATTTCAATAGGGAAGATGGCTGGGTACTACCATCGTCATGGGATCCTGTTATTAATATAATAAAATCAAATAATAAATATAAATATAACAGACAGACAGATGTAGTAAGTTCATACTGTGTAGATCAAAATGACAGCTTATCAGATTAATAATTTTCATTTGTAAAAGTATATATGAATAGTGTTGCTTAGTAAGTTGTTTTAAATAATAGCAAACTAAATTAAAATGATTATCCTTAATTAATTTTAACTTTTTAAATTACACATAGAACAATTATATGGCTTTAATAATTAATACTATATTTTTATATTTTTATTTATGGTTATAAATATAATAATGGCAACACTAAATATAGATTACTAATTAATATTTTTTAAATTGTAATAATTATAAAAATAAAAGCAAAAATTAAATAAATAATTTTCCATATTCAATTATAATTAAAATTATAAAAATGTTTAAAGTTAAAAATATTGTAATGTAATTGGTGCAATTTTCATTTTGTTAATTGTGGGTAGGCTGTCTGTAACAACTATATCTTTAAGACATGTAACACCTCAGTCTCTCCCGTGACCATGGATGCTGTAAAGCATTCGAAACGTCGGGAACCAAAAATCAAAATAAATCCGCGAAATAATCCGAAAAGATAGTTTTATTTAATAATGTCAAACATTCGCGTAAATCTAAGAAAGTATTATATAAACTAGGGAGATACAAACATTTGCAAAGTTTTAAATTATCATGATAGTTAGAAGCAGGTAAAAAAGACTAACTAGTTCTGTTAACGTATTTGAAACTTCATGGTTTTCTTGAAAAAGGTAACCTATGTCTGTATAAAATAAAGGATACTTTGTGTTCCGGAAATCATCCCTTAAGGAGGTGAAAATGGGGATGAAAGTTTGTATTGGGAAGGAAGCTAGGGATGAACCCGAGCGAAACGAGGGGGAGTTGCTAGAAACAAATAAAAATTTAAGAACTTTATAAATCTTCTTTTATATAAATAATACTTTTTTAATTTTAGAAATAAACATTAATTATTTACTATAAACATATAAAGCCGAAGAGAAGAAAGCCGTCGAGTCTTCGGGGCGCGAGAGAGCTGTGTACTGCGATATATATAGTTTATACACGGCTGTGACTATAGCAAGAAGTGTCGGAAAAAAGTCTTATTACACTTTTTTAGATCTCACTCCCATCCGCTCAGAGCGTGTAACTTGAGATAAGGAACTTCATCCCAATTATCATAAATTATTTTTAGATATTTACGTTGACGAATTCCATTCCTAAGAATTAAAAATCCATACTAAAATATTCTAAGTTCGTGTAACATACATTAATAAGCACCTTCTCCTTTTTAAGTTGGTTAAAGAAGGACAGTCGATAATAATAATAATAAATAAGACTCCATTTTATAACCCCACTTAGTTTTCCGTGTTTTTCAAAAACCCAACGCATTATCCTGTCACCATCTTTGAGCAATTCCCTATGGGTTATTCAGAGATGGATCCCGCCTGATGCGTCACATTAAACATTTAAATCTCTTTAGGACCTCAACATATTGGACATGTGTACCTACGCAAGATTTCCTTCAAACCCTTGAAATCTGACAATATACAAATAATAATAATAATAATAGCTTTATCATAAAAATTGGTGAAATAACACATTATTATAAAACTATCATTTAAGATAACGATGATCTAAAATTTTAAATAAAACTATCTTTTCGGATTATTTTGCGGATTTATTTTGATTTTTGGTTCCCAATTTTTCAAATATTTGTGTAAATCTAAGAAAGTATTAAATATAAAATGTTACGATTTTCGTAAAATCGAAACTATTTCCGTATTGAATAGAGATGGTGTACATCACTAGTACTGCAGCAAAATCCAAGCTTAGCTTTAAATGTAATTTGCGGTCATCGATGCACTAATTGTCTAGAAATTCGATTTCGGTTATCAGATATAACCCTATATGAAATTTATACAGTTAATTACCGCGAACGCTAAATTAATTTGTCGACAATCTACATTTTACAGACACATTTTGTTTTAATAGGATATCATTAGTAGTTTACATCATTAATTACATTTTAAATTCAAAATTTTCCCAATATTATGATTGCATCTGGCAAGAGTGGTGAACTTTGGCTACTTTTGTATTGACGGACGGCAAGTGCTTGGCTATAGGACGTTAAAAGGAAGTTAATTATTATAATATTACCGTTAGCTCTATTATTATGTTTATTTTAAAATAAAATTATCTTTTCGAATTTTTTCGCTGATTTATTTAGAATTTTGGTTCCCGTTGTTTTGAAGGCGTTACATAAACCGGAAGAGTCTCTCCCGTGACCGTCTGAATGCAAACAGATAGTAGTATTTTAAAATGTCAAATATTCACGTAAATCTAAGAAATTATTGCGATATTTATTTTTGTTTTACTTATGGTTTTATACTTACTAGTCTTCGTCTGGTGGTCGGAATTCGACCATGATCATTATTGAAAAGAGAAAAATATACGAGTATATGAATTTACACTATACCTACCAACATTTTTTGTATACTCTTTTACATTCGATCATTATATATCTGAGAACATACATTTTTATCTGTCTCTACATAGTATAAAAAAACAGAAATGTGTCCATAATCCTTTTTAATAATAACATTAAAGCTCGTCCTCTCTCTTTTTCTCTCATAATTAATCATTAATCTTTCTTTTTCTTAATTTAGTTACTAAATTAAAAAAAAACAAATCGGTTGATAAACAGGAGATAAAAGGGCACTAAACTGTTTTGTCTTTGCTTATTTATATGTTTATCGTATATATATATGTATAGATTAGCGAGTAGCGACTAGTAGAGTACCCGGAAAACCAGCAATTATCACATCAAATTTCATCAAAATCTGTCCAATGGTTTTCTTATGATGCATTCCCAGAGAGACAGACAGATAGTCAGACTGATAAATATTCTAATAACTATAGATTCGGCCTCTATCGAAAATAATGACTAATTAAATAAGATTTCAAAAAAATATAAAATGTACAGATTCGGCTCAGAATTTTATTATACGTATAGATTATAAATGAGAAAGAACCTAAAAAAATTGTCTAAACTAATTCATGTTGCTAATAACAAATACAATAAAAACAAATTCCATTCATTTGAAATTCCTAACATGCATGCTCTATTTTCAGGCTCATTATAGAGTTGGATGTGTAATTTTCTTTATTCTGCATGCGTACAGGCTACAGATGTAAGCATAAAGGGGCACGTAGCCACAGTTTTCTTGCTAAGAAAATTTGTAAGGATGAGATTTCTGGGCGGTGAATTTTCTAAATTTAATCATATGAGATACATATTTTTTTATATGTTGGGACAATAACACACTCCATCATCTAGTTTCATGGTAAGCTACGAGGCTTGTGTTATGAATACCAGATAGTTGTTACACCACACATATAAAACTTTAGATATATATATACATATTGTAAATATAAACAGTAAGCACAAATGACTGGAGTACAAACATTTGTGCTCAATAGTACATAGGCTACTTTTAATCCCGCATAAATGTACCTACGGTTCCCGTGGGATAGATTTGTTTTCGTGTTAATCACTAGGATGTAGGGACGAATCCGAGCAAAGTCAGGGTAAGCCGCTAGTAAAGAAATATATGGGAATAACATATTATAAATTAACTAGCATTGACCGCGGCTCTGCCCGCGTTCACATGACCAAAAACCAAATTCTTAGATTTTACATGTTAGTATACTCTTACAATGCAGTTTTTGTATTTTTTCTCAGAAATGAGACATTTTACCGCGGTAAAAATATCCTATAGGTTGACCCGGATAACCAGCTATCACTATACCAAATTTCATCAAAATCCCTCCAGTGGTTTTTCTGTGACGCGGTAACAGACAGACAGACAAAAATTCTAAAAACTATAGATTCGGTCTCTGTATCGATAATAATGTTTATTTCAATAAGATTTTCAAAAAAATATTTAATATGCAGATTTGGCTTAGTTACAGTTTTATTATATGTATAGATAAGCCCATGTTATATTCAAGCATGTCTAATATTACGAGTGTATACATAAGTAGGCTCTGCAATTCTCTGCATAACTTACATACCTACTATACAAATTGTAGTTGATTATGTGAATGTTGTGTATACATATCTCTTAAGGATAACATACTATATCCATTTTAATTTAAAACGTACCTAGGGAAGAACCCGAGCAAAGCGAGGGTGAGTCGCTAGTAGTGCTATATTTTTCAATTCATTATATACAAAGATCGAACCCGCGCCCTCTGTTTTAGTTAGCGATTTAATAATGATAACATCATACAAACAAATATTAACTTTCACCATCGGTTTCGTTCGTTTAGTTAATCGATAAAAGGAGCCTATGTGTTAATCCAGTATATAAGCTATCTAAATTTAAAATTTCACTCGAATCAGTAGAGCCGTTATAGCGTTAAGAAGTGACAAGCATACACACTAAATGAATTATTAAATCTAGATAACAAGAATAGGTATACATACATAGTTGCTACCAAAATAATCAATTAGCTCGACAAACTAAATTAAAATAAGGTAACTTTGGTAGCTGTTATAATGCTCATAACTCACGCCTCGTAAAAATTATTCTTTTTTCATAAGTAAAGATCTATTTATCACTGATACAGATATTTATGGAGTGAGCAAATTGCCTACATTTTCTTCATAACACCGTACACCAGTTATTTTTATAAATGGATATTGTTTAGATAAATAACATTTTGGACGAAGGCTGTGACTTCATTTATAGGGCATTTAACTAGTGATTTAACTTCGCTCGTATAATTAAAAGTAATATTTATTATAAAATTATTATTAATAAATATTTATGTTATAAATAACTAGCGACTTGCTCTCACTTCGCTTTGGTGCATCACTAGGTACGTTTTAATTTTTTTGAGTGGAACCCTAATTCTTTTTCTAAAATAAAAGGAGCCTAAGTTACTCCTTATAAAATCTTATAAATCTCCTTATAAAATATTATCTGGTAATGAAAGTCTCATCAAAATCAGTCCAGCAATTTCGGAGATTAGCCGGAACAAACAGACAGACAAAAATTTTAAAAATTGTGTTTTTCTTATAAGTACCGTATATAATTGTATATGTATTTAGTACAAAGCTGTTATTTTGACATTATAAACAGATACTTCAATTTTATTTATCTGTATAGATGGTAAGCTGTGAATTAGCCCAAGTCACATAGCGCTTTTACTAAACATCCAAATCTCGTTTCAGCGACGGAGTCATATGCGTACACATACTAATTTCCGTATTTATAATAATAGTGGTATTCAACGGTTCTTATTTCTGGAATTGAGTTTTTTTAGGAAACTGGGTCTTGTAATTAGGTTTAATTTGATGCCAAAATCTTATTCTAAGGAGTTTGTTTATGTTATACTAGCGACTCATCCTCGCTTCGCTCGGGTTCATCCCTAGCTTGCTCACCTCCTTAAGGGATAATTTTAAGGATAAAAACTATCCTAAGTCCTTTCCAGGGTCTCAATCTATCTTCTTACCAAATTTCATCTAAATCGATTCAGTAGATCCAGAGATTACCCCCTAAAACGTCATAAACTTACAAATCACAAACTTTACCTCTTTATAATATTAGTATATGTAGACTAGCGACTAACTCTCATTTCGTTCGAATGCAGTGTGGTATCTAACAGTAGCTTACGTGTTACTGAAGTAACACAATCTATTTTTGTACATCCAAATCTATTCAGCCGTTTCAGCGTGAATCTATACTAATATTATAAATATGAATCTTTGTGAGTATGGATGTATGGATGTTTGTTACTCTTTCATGCCAGAACGATTGAACGAATCTGGATGAAATTTGGCACAGTATTTTTATCCCGGAAAAATGAACGGTTCCCGTGGGATAGGTTTGTTTTTGTTTTCGTAGAGACGAACCAAAGCGAAGCGAGGGTGAGCCGCTAGTAAATAATAAACATTTCAATTTACATACACATACAAATTTTCTAATTCCTAATAGGAGTCCAGTTTTGAATTTTTATATGGATTAAAACGTTTGATTATAGATACTAACTCATTAGCTAAATTTTCTGTTCATATAGTAATATTCTATTCCTGATTATTTAGATAACGTAGCTTAAAAGAGTTCTTTATGATTATATCAATTCATTTTTTTTATATAGAAAGGTCATAAAATGCGTTACGCACCTGGCCAGCTGGAACTCAATTTCGCCCCTCGTAAATTATTTGCGGTCGACACAGATGTGACAGGGGATTGTAAATTTTTGTACATACAACCTTAAACTTTAAATTTAATATATTTTTTTAATTTTATTCTATCTATCTGTTTTATTACTGATTACTTAGATAAATAATAATTAAAAAGTTTTTGAACAAAAGTATCTTTTCGGATTTTTGACGTTTCCGATGCTTTTCAGTAATCGTGGGCACTGGAAAGACGGGATTGCTGTAATGCATTTGAAACGTCGCGAACCAAAAATCAAACTTAATTCGCGAAAAAATGATAAATATTTGAGTAAACCTAAGAAACTGTTATATAAAAAAAATCCAAGTTACTAAATGTGTACAGAATGGTAACCACGATATCTAGTGACAAAATCAGGAAACAAACAACACGTTTGTATGTAAAGCCCTATTTTGACAAAATTCCTTAAAGATTGTATTAGCTAATCATTAGTTAAAAGCAATGGCTTCGCTGATTCTGTAGTATCAATATAAGCTCTATAAATGATATCTAAAATCAAACATTAGTCGAATGCCTTCAAAACAAGTAAATATTATAGATACATTAAAAAGAAAACTACGGTCCCATAGTTTCAAAATATTTTTATAACAAGTGATGGATACTTAAACGTTTCATCACTTCAGTACTCATATACGTTTGCTATTCCAATTTCGATATTAATAGAGATGGCGATCCAGACTTTGACTTACAATTGATATAAAATAGCCATTTTCATGTTAGTAAAATTTTATTTATGAATAAGAATCTGAAAAAAATATTATTGTTCTTGTAAGGTTGCATTTTTATATATTGAGTGTTTAAATAGAAAATAATATATTTGATTAATTTGTAATGATTTATATATATTAAGGCATTTACTTATGTGACCTTGGCCGATAGGAATGTGTTTTAAAAAAAATAAAAAAGGGCACGGATATTCATTTGTTTTCCCGCGCTTTTACACAGAGATGTCCGGTACCACCATGTATGTAGTGACGAGGCACGAATTGTTTGTAATACTGAAAATTATGATTATAAATTATGTAACTCACTGACGATTATAAAAGTACTGAATATAAGAATATAAGCAAGAAATATTTCGAAGTTTTATTAGGGACCCAACATCCTAAAAATTAAAAAATGAGATTTCAGGTTTTCTATATATTAGCAAAGTAATTAAAAATCGTGTTTTGAATCTATGATAATAAATATATTTTGATTATTTGGATTCTTAAGGATTCTTGTATAAATTTTAAAGTATTTAAAGTTAGATAACCAATTGGTTAACCAATAGCATCTTAATTCAAAAAATCTTAATTTAAAAGTTTGGTTTGCATAAAATTATTCTAATAAAAATAAATAGTTCCGTTTTTATTATAGGCTAAATCTACAGATATAATAAAATTTTAACTAAGCCGAATCTGTACATTAATTTTTTTTGGAAAATCATATTGAAATAGTCATTATTATCGATACAGAGGCCGAATCTATGATTTTTAGAATTTTTGTCTGCCTATCTGTCTGTCTGTCACCGCGTCACCACCACTGGAGGGATTTTGATGAAATTTGGTATGGTGATAGCTGGTTATCGGGGTCAACAAATAGGATACTTTATACCGCGGGAAAATATCTCATTTCTGAGAAAAAATACAAAAACTGCAATGTGTATACTAATATGTAAAACCTAAGAATTTGGTTTTTGGTCATCTGAACGCGGGCTGAGCCGCGGGCAATGCTAGTCTAACATAAACTTACTTACTAATTTCTTAACTCTCTTGTATTCAGCCCTTTTTAACGTCCCACTGCTGAGCACAGGCCTCCTTTCAATACGAGGGGAATCCCCCTAATTCTCTTACTAATTATTTTAATTATTTGTAGTTTTAATAACAAATACTCATTTCTAAAGTATATAAAAATGCGTCAACTGCATGCATATAAATGTTAAAAAATATTAAAATCTAAGTTCAAAACAAGTCAATTTCTATGAAAAACCGATGGAAAATAAAGAAAATATGATATCGTTTTATGCTAACCGAAAGGTCGGTGTAAGTGATAGCAATAGTAAATATTGGAAAAGTTTTATTCTTTTTTCGTCCCACTGTGCAGCTTATACGTGCAAAGGACGTTAGATTTATACTAATACTAGCGAATTTCACTCGATTCGCTCGAGTGGGTCCTTGGTACGTTTTATATAGGTAAAATTTTTATTGTGAACGTACCATAGGAGATACACACATGCTGTTGCGGACTTTTCTGTAGGCCTTTTTAAGACCTACAATTTTCTAGTACATTAGTTTCGAAATAATATATCTCTAAAGGATTAGTCAGCGTTAACCGTTTCGCCAGTGATTAATAATTTTAAATCTGTGATATCTTCTAAGATAGGTATTAATTCTAATTATATGCTGTAAAGGAAAATTTTGAGCTACTAATGCACAACGTATTTAATGTATATAATTGTATAACGATTAATTATATAATTAAATAATTAAGTAAAAACCCATTATATTTTAGTAATATTTAAAAGAAAAAATGATTACTGTGTTCCTTAGGATATATACGTATATCATTGTGGACTTTTCTATTGATCCTTTTTAAGATATACAATTCTGTGGTACATTATTTTGATATATCTCGTAAGGGTTAGACAGCGTTAGCAATGTAAGCGCCCAAAAGTATGTTTTATACAACATTATTACAAATCTTTGAAATTCTCGACTTTTACCTATAATATGCATGTTTTACATAATACCTTCCGGGACAAAATCTCTACATGATAGTGAAAACCGTATCAAAATCCGTTGCGTGGTTTAGAAGAAGTTACCGGAGAAACAGACGTAATATGTTTATTATTTGATAATAATATTTATTTCAATAGGATTTTCCAAAAAAAGTTTAATGTACAGATTCGGCTTAGTTACAATTTTATTATATGTATAGATTTACATAAATAAATAATATATCATTGGAGTACTTGTGTGTGCATGTTTATATTTGTTACTCTTTAACACTGAAATACCCGTACTGATATGGATAATGTTTGGTAAAATATAGTCTATCACCAATATACTAATATTATAATGAGGTAAAGTTTGTGAGATTGTGAGTTGGTGAGTTTGTGACGTTGTAGGGGGTAATCTCTGGATCTACCGAACCGATTTAGAAGTTTGGTAAGAAGATAGTTTGAGACCTCAAGAACGACATTGGAAATGAAATGAATGAATGAAATGAAATGAAATGAAAATGAAATATTCTTTATTGCACACCATTAATTTACATTATATAGTTGAAACAGATTAAAGGAATATAGTACAATAGGCGGCCTTATCGCTAGAGAGCGATCTATTCTAGGCAACCTTTGGGTAGAGAGAAAAAAGAGAGAAGGAAGGGGTGGAAACAATCTTAAAGAGAGATACAATAAATACATACATATACAAACAGATATATACATACATACCATATATATACATACATACATACATAGGATATTTTTTATCCCGAAAATCATCCCTTATGGTGGTGAATATGGGGATGAAAATTTGTATTAGGAACTGTATTGCAAGCTAGGGACGAACCCGAGCGAAGCGTGGGTGAATCGCTAGTAACTTAATAAAACTTTAATGTAAATGAAATTTTCTATTTATATTTATTAAATATCTTTGCACAAAATGAGAAATTTTACTATACAATTATATAAATTACAACGAACGAGAAAGAAACCTTTCAGTAAATTAGAACGTCAAGGGACAATAAAGTTACTTAGAAGTAGTTTAAATCTAGACAACGAGTTATTGCTATAAATTATGTAAATCTCAAATCTCATAGAATCAATCATATTCAAATGCTTTGTAAAAAAGATATTTTCTTAGAAATAAACATGTAAATGTAACATGAGCACGATTAGATCTCCCTGGTGGCTGATTTTGGAACTAAACTATTATTTACAGTACTACAATATACTTACCAGGAACAATAAAATTCTAGAAATATAATAAAAATAAATTATAATACCGAATAATGTGGATATTTTATCAATACTTTTGGATTTAGGTATTATCAGTCTAAGTTAGTTCTGCGATTATTTGCGACTGTAAGTTCCTAAATGAACTAGCGACTGGCTACGTTTTAACGGTTAGCATAGATTTCTCAGAGATGAAATATTTTTCCGCAGTAAAAAATATCTTATATGTTGACCCGAACAATCAGCTATCATCATACCAAATTTCATCAAAATCTGTCTAGTGGTTTTCTCGTGATGCGTTCCCAGACGGACAAACAGACAAAAATTCTAAAAACTATAGTTTCGGACTCTGTATCAATAATAATAACTATTTAAATTAAACTTTTCAATAAATATTTAAGTAATGTTTAATGAGATTCGACTCAGAATTTTATTATATGTATAGATTTAATCAATACCAAAGGTTTTTGTAAAAGCCAAGAAAAAGGCTGCTGTCATTGTGTTTCGTAAATCACAAACTCGTAGAGGCTATCGTAGACCCTTAGCTAGACAGAGAAACGGATTGCGAAGGTTTCATAATAAGGTTTCGATTTTAACAAATAAAATGATGACAATAACCTCTTCTCTGAGTCATTTCTGCGTGGGACAATTTAATTTGTTGGGCAGATAAGTACAGATATAAGTTGACTCTGTATTCCACGCCTACGATTTTACATAATTACTCTTCCACCCTAAGGTCGGCTGGAAGAGATCACTTATAGCGATAAGGCCGCCTCCTGAATATGAAAAATAAAAATGAAATATAAATAAATAGCAACTAAATAATATTCCATATTGAATTATAAAACTTATTACAATTATAAAATTCAATTTCTTAGTTTAGTGGCTTCTAGGTGTGTCGTGTTGGCACAATAAAAATATTTAAAATTGAAACTTAAAAAAAAAGACTTCCAGGCACTAAAATGTAAAAAATAACTAAACGGGGGTTTTCATTTAGAATAGATACCTAATCATATATTTTCGAAGTCAGTGCCAGTCGACGCATAGGAAATCTAATATATTTCAATACGTAAAATACATATTACCTTTTAGATATTCATATCTTAAAATATTGTCGGCTGGCAACGCCGCGGGTTCCGCTAGTATTGTTATAGTTCCCCCCCAACGTGCGTTCACCTTGTCGTGGTGGAGGGGGCTCAGTAGTGCCCGGCAATACAGCCGGGCGCGAAGCCAAGAAACGTACAGGGAGGTGGCCCACTTCGGTGGGCGGTGGGAGGTGGCCCTCTTCGGAGTGCGGTGTACCATGCGGGTTGCTCCTGGTACTTCTCTGATAACAGAGTGGACTTTGGAGTAACCCCATGGTCGTTGTGGTCTGCCTCGGCAGACCTGCCGTCGGGGCGTCGTAATTGAATGCGTAAGCGATCCTGCGACGCTCTTTTAAGACGGGGGAAGGTTTTGTTGGGTTTTAGTGGGTAGTACTGGCCTTGCCGGTGAGTCCCACACCTCGTGCGTAAATGCATTTCCCAACGTAAAAAAAAAGTATTGTTATAGTTAAAACAAAAAGCACAAAGGTGACAATTAGGTATTAAATGATCTATTAAATCTTTCTCTTACCCTCTTACAATAGTCTAATACATAATGTAAAAGAAAAGCTCAATTGCTGACTCATGCATTCGTATTTTCCAAATAGACCTCGCTAGGAACATTTGTATGTTAACTCGAAAGGGCGTTGCGGGTGAATTATTACTCTATCGAGCTTTTTTGATAGAGCTTATTAAGCGATAATCGTTATATTTATTGTTGTTATGCGTTATATTCATAAATATAATCTAAAATATCTAGTCATCTAGACGTTAGTCTAATTAAAACTATGACCATAAATAACATTCACAAGAGAGAATGCGGGAAACAGTTTATTTATTATTATATGAAGTTTTCCTTACTAGGCTTTCATAAAATATTTACATATATACGTCATTATTTATGTACATGTGCTTTTATTCAACTCCAAGGCTACTAAAGCTTCAATGCAAGACCTTATTAATCTGTAATTGAAATAGAAGCTTTCTTATTTTCTATTTCTACTACATTACAAGGCAGTCTAATAATGGTAACACGTGCGCTTGGGAAACCGAGTGAAACGGGTTCAAATCCCGGGTCTTGCACTTCTTGATATTTTGATGTGTGATCGTTTTGCGACATGATTACCACTTGTCTTACGGTGAAGGAAAACATCGTGAGCACTTGGCTAGCGTGGTGGACTATGGTTTGATCCCCCTGAATTGAAAATAGGGTCGTGCTCAGCAGTGGGACGTTATAAAGGGATGAATACAATACATACACTACATTACGAAGAAAGGTTTGATATGATAATAGTTATTTTTTTTTAAAACTTGCATTGCCCGCGGCTCCGCCCGCGTTCAGATGAAAAAAACCAAATTCTTAGGTTTTACATATTAGTATACTCTTACGATGCAGTTTTTGTATTTTTTCTCAGAAGTGAGATATTTTCCCGCGGTAAAAAGTATCTTTTATGTTGACCCGGATAACCAGCTATCACCATACCAAAATTTCATCAAAATCTGTCCAGTGGTTTTCTCGTGATGCGGTAACAGACAGACAGGCAGACAGACAAAAAGTCTAAAAACTATAGATTGGGACTCTGTATCGATAATAATGTCTATTTCAATTAGGTTTTCTAAAAAATATTTAATGCACAGATTCGACTTAGTTACAATTTTATTATATGTATAGATTCTTATCTACACCTTACGAATTCCGAATCAAATTTGCGTGTTTAATGGCCGTTAAAATTCTCTCTGTATGAAGAAAATCTATCTTCTAGGCTTGTATTTAAATACACGAAGGCAATTTCATGCAAATTTCATACGAATATCAAATTATGATCACCCGTGTAACACCATCCAAATATAATTTTGGCAGCTGATTATTCGTAGACACCTGCTTCCAGCATGTTGGAGTTACTTTTATATACTATAAATTCTTTTGATTAAAAACATCAAAAAGCCAGTACATTAAAACACTTATCTACTCTTTATAAATTAATTATATATTATTTTAAAAATTTGTGCTTGTCATTTCTTCTCACTCTAACCGGTATATATGTATATTTTTTTAATATTTTACTTTGATTTCTTACGTATTAGCTTTGATATTACTTATGTCCCATTTGCAAGGAAAAATTCTAACAACGAAACTTCTAAATCTACCTGATAGGTTTTATTTGGTTCGTTGAACACATCGCTTCAGGTGCACTGTGTGACTTCACCTAACAAATAATGTAAGATATGTGAGTTGCGATAACATAATATATATTATACAACAATTTTATATCCTTCCTTACACATATAAAAAACGAAATTTGTCTTTATGTATATACGCGATAATCTCGAGTAGTGCCGACAGGATAATGATGAGTTTAGCTGTTATGATCTCTATTTTTCCAATAAGATGTTGAATTTTCCCCGTACTTATAGCTGAGTGTTGACGGTAATAGTAAGTCTAGTTAGTTAATAAATTAAAAACGATATAAAATTATTAATATGATATTAACTTTCAGTTAGTCATTTTCTGTTCTTCTGTAGATGAACAGACAGACAATATGAAAATAGTGCACGTAACAGTCCAAGCTACGCTACTATTTGCATTACTATTTCACAGTTTTCTATTCCAGTACAATATTATTATGAGGTAAAAACGATAGGTATTTAAGATGTTTAGTATGTACTTTTGAGAGTTTTCAATATTTCGGCACTGTTAAAAGCGCCATTGCCACGGGTTTACTGATGTATACCTACATGATACACGTACACACGTATTATACATTATGATAATATACAATATATACATGATAATATAATATACATAATATTTATACAGTAAATATTATAAATGTGAAAGTTTGTGACTATGTATGGATGATTGTTACTCTTTGACGCCAGAACAGCTAAACGGATCTGGATGAAATTTAGCACAGAGATAGATTATAGTCTGGAATAGCACATAGGCTACTTTTTATCCCAGAAAAATATACAGTTCCCGAGGGACAGATTTGTTGTTTTTTTTTCTAGAGGCGAACCCGAGGGAAGCGAGGTTGAGTTGCTAGTATGTTTATAAATTAATTCCTTTAGATTTATGCTTTGCAAACTATCTAAATTATAACTTCAATAATAATTTGTTATAAAAAACAAATATACCCCAGTTACTGTATTCCCATTCATTGGATCAATTGCGTTCAACGATTTATCCAGCTACGTAGAAACTCGTGTATTTATAGCTTTTGTCGTACAATCCAATATGCACGATTGCATATCAATGTACTACGTCAATACTCACGTCCTACGCTTAATTCGCTTCGAGTGAAATGTGTATATGTTTTCAGGCTTAAATGCCAATTTTTAGAAATTTTGATGAAATTCATAATTATGATGAGAGCTGGTTATCCATTTCAACATACAATAGGATACTTTTTACTACCGGAAAATATCATAATCGATATATATTAAACGTTAAAACGCAAACAGGGACGAACCCGAGCGGAGCATGGGTGAGTCGCTAGTAATAATATATAAAGAGATATATATTAGAGATAATAATATATAAGATTTTTGTATAGATGTACATAAATTTATTTCGTGTATCTCGGAAACGGCTCTAACCATTTGGATCTGTATATAGATAAAAAGGTTTTTTTAGGTTTATCTATATAGGTATATTTTCTGTAAAAAAACCGCAATTTTTATATTTTTACTATACTAAACTTAATAATATTAGTATAAACGTAAGTCATAATAAGCATTGACTTACTATGGTATTATATAAGTCATTCTATATATTTCATACGCTACGTGGAAATAAAAGAATTTCTCCCAAAGATATTATTTCCAGAGCAGATATTTATCTAAGTCCAAACATTCTTACTGAGGCGACATCACAATCGAGTATCGATAATTTACTTTCTCAAGTGCTGGGGAGGTGAAGTCTGTTTTTTGATGAACACTCCACAATGAGACGTTGAGGACCTTTCAGAGAAACCGTGTGTGTTTACTGAGGTCGAGAGGTTTTGGTTATTGGTAGTACATTATATACTTGTTTATATCTAAATAGAGTTTGTATATGGATTTGTCGACATGTGTACTGCTATTTGGTTTTGGCGATAGTATCATAGAGCTAAATATGAAGCCAAAGAATAATGTTTTAAAATAAAATACACTAATTTAAAATAGTATGAAAACGACGATTTTTATATTGAATGATACGTATTTTTTTTATAAATTATAAGAGCTAATGGATTTTATTATAATAGAAAAAAAAATAATTTAATTAAGGAGCGTAAATACTTAAAAATACACAAGATTCTAGTATTATTTTCATTATCCATTTGTCAAAAATTGTATATTAATTTAACTAATACATATATATACATTTTACAAAAAAAAGACACTAAAGAGTATAAAAATAAGTGATTAGTAGTTTTTATTTACTATAGATACCTGATCAGATATTTTAGAAGTCAGTGTGCTTTGATTTGTATCGGCTGGCACCGACTTAAAATGAATGAAATATCTAATTAGGTACATAATAATGGTAATTGAAAACTACCTATCAGTTATTTTTTACTTTTTAGTGATTTTTTTTGAAGTCAATCATTAAGATTTATAATATAAATAGGTTAGATCAACTTTAGCGTTTTTTAATAATATATGTATAAATATTTTATATAAATAAATAACGCTTAAGCGATTGTTTTTACTGTTTTTTTTGTTTGAACTACCTTCAGAATAAAAAAAAACTCTTGCATTTTATTAAGGCTATCTAACATCAGGCTACGACCCTTAACGGAGCAATTACCATACAAAATGTAGGTCAGAAAGTAAACTAATCATGATCAAATTAATAGTGCGGGGTCTGAAAATGGCAGAAAAATGTCAGTAAAGCTAGTTTCTTTATAAAATTCGTAGTAAAATTGCAATAATTGAAGTAGAAAATACTATATTAAGAGCAATATTTTACTTTAGGTAATCTGTAATTATATTTGTATTACGTAATATGTTTAAGTTATTTAGTTAGTAATTCTTATATATGTACTAGCGACTTACCCTCGCTCCGCTCGAGTTCGTCCCTACTTACGTTTTAACGTTTAGTATAGGAAAAAGTAGTCTATTTGTTGACCCGGATAACCAGCTATATATATATATATATATATATATATATATATATATATATATATATATATATATATATATCATACCAAATTTCATCAAAATTTGTCCAATGATTTTCCTGTGATGCGGTCAGAGGCAGACACACAGACAATAATTCTAAAAAACTATAGATTCGGCCTCTGCATCCATAATAATTACTATTTCAATAAGATTTTCCAGAAAATATTTAATGTACAGATTCGACTTTGTTAGAAATTTATTATATGTATAAATATAAATTTATTTTGTAAATCGTGGAAACGGCTCTAAGGATTTAGATCAAATTTTGTATTTACATAAGGTTTTGCTTTTTAAGTTTATCCATATAATATATTTTCTGCAAAAAATTATTTTTTTACAAAAAGATATCATTTTTTCCTTATTCTATTTGCTCTGATGCTGACAATGTCTTATAGCGCAGTCTTGTGTTGTGAATAATAATAACTTTAGGTTATACCTATTAATATTTTATCTTAGTAAGTACTTATCTACGGCTCAAAGTTTAGTTGTAATCTTGTGAACTGCATACAGCTATGGCCAAAATTTGTCTAATCTTATTGTGGGAGTAACGTTTACATTGTTAATTACAATATTGACTTTGTAAAATAAAGGATAAGTCTAAAAATAGATGTTTACATAGACCCTTATTCTTATTTTATGTCAAAAGATCAATCTATCTCCAATAATACTTACGATTTCTATTACTTTCAATACTAAATCCATTAGCTAATAACAACTTTTGCGCATCCACAGAAAAAACTTTTGTCAAGAACAAATGGCAAGTCAGCAGTGTTTGAAAATGTACGGTCGAAGTTTCCTCCTTATTGGCCCAACTTCTCTATCCAGTAATCCTTTCCTTACTTTTATTTAGAGAAAATCTGGGATTTAGTTCTGAAAGCTGTCTGGAGTATGTAATATAATAAGTAACAGCACAGCACGTGTTGTTGTTAGATACGTAATTTATGATGTACAATATTGTAGTCGATATAAGTTTGTCTATTATAAAAACTTTTTAACAAAAAAATAAAAACCGACTTCAAACAAAAGCACTAAAAAGTAAAAAATAACTGATTGGTAGTTTTCATTTACTATACATACCTAATCAAATATATTCGAAGTCGGTGTGCTTTGCTTTATATGGGCTGGCATCGATTTCGAAAATATTTGATTAGGTATGTATTTAATAGGTAGGCTTTAATTACTTAGCCAAAGCATACCGACTTCGAATATATTTGATTAGGTATGTATAGTAAATGAAAACTACCAATCAGTTATTTTTTACTTTTTAGTGCTTTTCTTTGAAGTCGGTTTTTATTTTTTTGTTAAAAAGTTTTTATTTGTCAAATCAAACAAAACAAGCCCAAACTCAAAGTATCTACTATTAGCCGTTGAAGAGTTCCACCTATCCACCTTCTGGCCTTACCATCAGATCAGGTCAACAACACCGAACCACTGTACTATCAACGGAAATAGAAACACTTGCAAAGTTTCACGTCAATATGACAATTAGAAGTAGGTTAAATTCATCATTAGCTATTTTTCTACCCTTAGGGGTGGTATTTTTTTTTGAAATTTAAATGGGATCAATCTGGAAGTATACACTTTCAAACAACACAAAAATTGTTCAAATCGGTTAATAAATGACGGAGTTCTAAGGTAACAAACATAAAAAAAACATACAGTTGAATTGAGAACCTCCTCCTTTTTGAATTCGGTTGATAAATGCGAAAGTTTGTGTATGTGTATATGTGTGTATGCGTTCGTGAATGCGTGCAATTTTAATTTGACGGTGACTTTAAAAGCAGAAATATCATTTTAAACATATTCATCATATATATATTTTAAAAGCTTCTACAAATTCACCTGTATTTAATTAGAATCTAATTTCAAATTAAAATTTACATTATAACATATCTACAATATAGTGTAGATACAAAAGCAACGAGCATTAAACGAAACAAGCTAACGTCATACGAGTTCAGCTTTCACATAAAGCTCGAACAGCTTTGTTTGTAGAATTGACAGATGCACATAGAAATGCACTTCTTTAAATAAATAGAAGATATCTCGATAATACGGTTAAAATAACGAGTTATTGATAAAATTATGGATAAGTGGCGCAACAATAAAGCTATGTAGTCGTGTAACTAGCCCTTAATTTAATCAGGACTGACTCTTAAAATTATGACTGTTGCAACAGGACTCCTTTAGTATCAGTAATATTATAAAAACAATTAAAATTTATTTTGTTGTGTAAATAGCGACTCACCCTCGGTTCGCTCGGGTTCGTCCCTAGGTTTATCGGTTAGTATGAATACAAATCTTTGAATTTCTCGGCGTTTCTGTACTATAATATGCATGTATAATACATATAAACATCGTCTTGAATCACTCTATCTATTGCTGAAAACTGTATTAAAATCCGAAAAGATCTAAGAGTACAGACAGTGGAAGCGACTTCATTTTATACTATGTAAAGATAATACCCGAAAGAAATCTCACTTAAAGATGGTCCGGTAAAGACCATTTCTGATATTAAAATGTACTAAATTCCTTAAAAATCTGAAACATCATGGTTTTGCTATTGACCACGATTGCTGTAAAACTTTCGAAACGTTGAGAACCAAAAATCAAAATAAATTCGTGAAAAATCCGAAAATATATTTTTATTTAATTGTTTTTATCTGCAAATGGAAGGAAATTAAAAAAAAAATGATAGTTCGGCATTTCTTGTACTTCCTCAAAATATGTAGGAACTGTAGGAAAAATAAAAAATAGTATGTTATATGTATAACATATAATATAATATTATGTAAGATTTAAAATCATTTAAGCCTGAATAAGTAAGAAACGATTGTAAATCTAAAATAAAGGAGTCACCTGAGTAAAATGGAGAATGGCAGCTTTTTACTGTGACACTAAAGATCCATTCGGAATATAAAATGTTAGTTTTAGTTTCTCTAGTGTATAATGTAGACCTGCAAAGAAGAGCTTAATATGTGATTCCGAAGCTAAATGGCAAAAACAGAATCCCTACAATTTCATTTTTTTTTAAATTTAAATTCCTTACATATTTGTAGTGAAGTCTGTTAAAATAAAAAAAAAAACAAATCTAAAACGAAACCCTCACATTGTTTAATATCTCTTATATCGCGCTCCCTTGTATCCTTTTTTTATGTTGGAAAATGCATTTACGCATACCACCTGTAGACATACAGGTGGTTATGTGGGACTCACCGGCTAGAAAAGCCAGTACTACCCACTAAAACCCAGCAAAGCCTCCCCCGTACTCTCTTATATCTCTAAAAAAATAACCACTAACCACGAATGCTAAGATTAAACGTTTGTCTCTCCCGTGACCATAATTGCTATATATCATTTGAAACATCTGGAACCAAAAATCAAAATAAATCCGCGAAATATCCAAAAAGATATTTTTATTTACTACTAGTAATCTATATATATATAAAAATGAATACCTATTTCCCTTGCTCACGCCATCACGCGTGAACGGCTGGGCCGATTTAACTATTTTTTTGTTGTCTTTGTTATTGTCAGGAGAAGGTTCTTATGAAAGAAAAAATTTAAAAAATTGCACGGAAAATTATAAAATTTAAGAATACTTAACAACCATATTAAAATTTATATGGCTAACGCTGGATAATAGCTATTTATATATATTTAAAACGTACCTAGCGACGAACCCGAGCGAAGCGAGGGTGAGCCGCTAGTTAATAATAAATATCTTTATGATATAATTTATTGTACTTTAATCGAAGCTACATAGGTCTTTTAGTTCAATTCGGAGTTGGAAAATAATACTTTTGACCAAAGGCATTATGTAAACATACCACAGAGAGATACATTCGAAGTTTTGTTATCGTTTGAGATGAGCTACCATTGTTTGTTACACAAAGGCATAATGTGAATTGAAGCTGTTCTATTTCGTGTATCTTATAATCATAGGATGGATAGCGAGATTTTTTATATTCTTTACACGAAAATATATCGTAGAAATACGTTTCTTTGTGTCAACATTATTGAAAATTTAATTATTTTGAAATTATCTTAGCTATTGTGAAAATTTTTCGAATAATACAAAGACTGTACATTTTGAAATAAACGTTTAATATTTTTATGTTTTCTTTGCGAAGTAGAGGGTAAGTGTGTTACCGCATTATTCTATTTTCTAGGTGAATGGCGATTACCATTTCTGTAACTTAACTAAGCTAATACTGTATAGAAAAAAAAGTTTTTATTTAAGAAACACCACAGCAAAAAAAAGCAGAAGCACGAAAGCATTTACTTTATATTTATTGATCTTTAATAGCAAAATTCAGAACTACCCTACAAATTATCAATAAATTATTAATTTATTAAATTTAATTTAAATATAGATAACTAAAGATTTTCTACAAGTCTTAACGAAATAAACTTATTTCAAGTGAATTTTCCTTCATACTTATAATAACTTTACTTGTATTCTTACAATGACCTTTTCAAACAGTATGGCATTATTCGTGCTCAGTGCTGCGTAAGAACGTATGAGTTGTCTATTATCTACTACAAAATAATGCTATATGAGGCATATTCCTTTCACATGGTGGTTCATAAAACGATTAGTACACACTAAATGTCAAATTAAAGCTAGATAATATAAACTAAGGCAGTGGTAGCCTAATGGTAACGTACTCGCTTGGGAAACCGAGTGAAGCGGCTTAAATCCGGGTATCGCACCTCTAATATTTTCATGCGCGAATCAGTTCTAACATGATCATCAATTGCCTTAAGGTGAAAGAAAACATCGTGAGGAAACCTGCATGTCTGAGAGAACCTAGTATGTTTTCGAAAACCGCATTCGGCCAGCGTGGTGGACTATGGCCTGATCCCGTCGTATTGAAGGGAGGTCCGTGCCCACTGGGACGTTAAAAAGTGCTGAATCCATACACAATATAAACTAGTTTTCACTTAGTGATCGAAATTTAGCCAAAATCTGAAAAAAAAAAACATATATGAATATGATTTACCTAGGATTTACCTTATATTTTAGATAGGGGGGGGAGGGGTGTATACTTCCTACAGGAAGCGGCACTTACTCATGTAAACTTGGCCAGATGCTAAAACTTTACTGTTTAGAATGTGCAATAAAAATATTTTCATTTTTGTATGAAAATAAAAATTTAAGAAATATTATTTTTTCTTGTTACAGATGTTGTTATGGTGTAAATAGTATATTCCCAAAAAGTCTTCAGTAAATTAAAAAGCCCCTGTATAGCCTAGGTGGGTACTTCCTCAATAAACGGGCTATCTAATGCAAATAAGAATGTTTCAAATCGGATTAGTAGTTCCTGAGATAAACGCGTTCAAACAAACAAACTCTGCCTCTTTATAATATAAGTATAAATAACTCTATTCTTCTCAGTTTAAGACATGACTCCTACAGAGTTTGCAAAATAAATTGCCTAAATATCTTATTTAAGACTTACCGCGCATACATCAAGCGTAGCTTAGCAAAATAATGAAGAGTGTAACTTGAGTGAACGTGATTAATTATTTTAAGTACATAAGACCATTAGGCAACCCATCTATAATATATATTTTATTTATATATAATTTCAGTACAAAATACCTTAAGTAAGCAGGTGAGTGGAATACAATACTTATTTTAGACTACCATTGCCAGCGGCTTCTACCTCTCTTCAATGAATAGGATACACACTGCAAAAAAAATCCAATACGAACTGCTGTTTTAAAGAAATTGACAAAAAAACAAACTCTTCGCCTTTATACATATTACTAGCACTACCTGCGGCCCCGTTCGCGTTCAGATGACCGAAAAACAAATTGTTAGGTTTTACATTTTAGTATACTCTTACAATGCATTTTTCTGTATTTTTTCTCAGAAATGAGATATTTTTCCGCAGTAAAAAGTATCCTATATGTTGACCTGGATAACCAACTATCACCATACCAAATTTCATGAAAATGCCTCTAGTGGCTTTTCCGTGATACGGTGACAGACCGACAGACAAAAATTCTAAGAACTATAGATAATGTTTATTTCAATAAGATTTTCCAAAAAATATTTAATGTACAGATTCGGCTTAGTTACAATTTTATTATATGTCCTACCTATAGATTATAGATTTTCTAGTAACACATCTTAAATTTTTCTATTCTACTATTCAGGTCGTGAAGGTTCATTACAAAAAATACTTTTTTCTGACTTCGTTTTCCGTTTTTTAGTATTGGATTATTGTTTTTTAAAGGCACAGATTTTTAACCTCGATACAAACATTGGTAATTCCAAGTTTTACTTGGGAATCGAACCCGCATTTAACTTAAGTTCCATCTATGAGTAAGAGCCTCCATGTAATATAGTGCATATACAGGGTCATTTTTAATTTACTAAAAACCTTTTGGGAAAAAACTATTTAAATTATAACAACAACATCTGTAACAAGAAAAAATAATATTTCTTAAATTTTTATTTTCATACAAAAATAAAAATATTTTTATTGTACCTTCTAAACTTTAAAGTTCTAGCATCTGGCCAAGTTTAAATAAGTAAGCGCGGCTTCCTACACCCCTCCACCCCTCCCCCTCCACCGGACACGCACTTTCTTTTGCTAATGCTGGACTATTACCGTTTAGAAGGTGCAATCAAAATATTTTTATTTTTGTTAAATTTAAGATATATTATTATTTTTTCTTACAGATGTTGTTATAACGTGTATATAATGTTGTTGTAATTTGAAACGTCGGGAACCAAAAATCAAAATAAATCCGCGAAATAATCCGAAAAGATAGTTTTATTTAAGATGTTGTTATGTTGTAAATAGTGTATTCCCAAAAGGTTTTTAGTAAATTAAAAATGACCCTGTATTCTATTAGCTTTTGAAGAAATAGGGCATTATCATCTGGTATTAAATTTGTAATGTGCACATACAAAGATGCATTTTAGAAATTATTGTAAACTTAAGTAAACTACCAGTCGTTTTTAATGTCTACAGTTTGCCCTACTTGCTCGTAACACGTTTTCCATTCATAAAATACTGAATACTAAATTTAAATCTGAAGTTTTCATACAAATAAGCAATTGGCACGTTTGTTTCATTTAAAAATAGAATAATTCAAAGTAAATAGACATTCGATACAGAATTTACGCGAACTGGATATTCTATGGATTCTGTCGAGGGAACCAAATACTAATCAATTATTCACAATCTTCTAACGAAAAGCCCAGTGTTTTCGGCTCTGGCTTGGATAAATAGAATATTTATTAGATTTTTACACATTTTTTAGATTCAATGTGTGTTCTTAACAATTATTTTTATTTGGGGATAGAACCTCTGTAGCGTTATCGATATATGGTCATTTTTTTCTAAGCTTCCTATGTACTATTACCGGTTATATCCACAGATAGAAAACAAATAAATATAACTGTATCAGCAATATAATTTCTTAATTGTCACGCTTACGAGATATTTCAAAGAAAAAAAAGTCATTGCCAATTTGTGACATGAACGATAAAAAGGAAAGTGTGTGTAAAAAGGAGACAATACTATCCAAAAAATAATCATTCTACCGACATTTTGTTTGTATACAAGCGACTCACTTCCCTACTTTCGTCTCTACTTACGTTTTATTTTTAGTATAATATATATTTTTTTTGTTTATAATAGTAACGTAATTAAATAAATTAAATATGTTGGAACATTAATACACAGCACCATCTAGTTCCATGGTACGCTACGAGGCTTGTGTTATGGATACCAGATTGTTGATACACTATACATATATAAACTTTAAATACATACATATTACAAATATAAACACCCACGACTGGAGTACAAACATTCGTGCTCATCACACAATGAATGCCGTCAACGGGACTCGAACCCGCGACCGCGGGCACAGCAAGTAGGGTCACTACACACTGACCCAAACGTGTCGCCTTTAACGTAATTATACGTAATTTAATATGTAAAAAGTATTATTAAATAAAAAAAGACGACGCAGTAGTAGAACAGTTAAAGAATATAGCGTGGAATTTTAGGTCACATAAAATATTATAGTGCCTGTTCACAGCTCAAACTGCTTTTACATTTTCTTTTATTACTTTAAAAAAAATAAAGATATATTTCTTCTAAAATTTCACCTAAAATGAAGAGGTTTACAAAGAAGTGTGTATTTTCTCTGATGCTAAACAATTCCACGGAGAATGGTCTACGTTTATGAATACTGCATGAGATGTTAAGCTTTGCATTTTAGCGCTCTCAGAAATTAGTAAGCAACACTGCGTTTCAATAAACTTCGCACTTCAGAGTAAAAAAATATTTTTATTATTTCATATTTCACTTTAAATAGATTAAACAGAAAAAAAATAACATAAAATTTTATTACTGTATTATATTTTATGTTATATTATATTATAATATAGAAATAATTAGATTTTAGGTTTTGTTAAATATTACATATTTTTATAGTTACTCGTAGTTGAAGCTGTAGTCAAAAAAACGTACATCGCCAAATACATTTATGACTAGGATATGATCGCTGCAAGAAAATTGTGAGGAACACTCACAAACAAAAGTAAAAAGACTTCGTCTTTAGAACATAAAGACGAAGTCTTTTTACTTTTTAATATTTCCGTTTTTTATCATTTATGTAGGAAGTAAAATAAATTAAATTACTTAAAAAACTTATTTTACAGACCTTAATTGAATTTTTCGTCATAATGATGTCCCAATTTGTTCTATAACTAATAAATAACTAATTTTTCTTTGTCAGAACGTTTCAGCTCAATCTAATTGGCTACATACTATGAAGCGAGCTAATATATAAACATACACTAACTCAATTTAGTCTATGAATATTTGCACCAATACATAGTGAATGCTAACACAGTACACCGAGCGACACAGCCCTCCCGTCTCAATCTTACTACGACTGACACCTGCGCCCGCGCAGAGCCCCTCTAGACCTAAAACATATGGAATCTGCTAAACTGGACATTTTATTTATAAAATGTTGAATAATTTAACACGTTCGGCCCAGCGCCGCCGTAAGAAGATTCTCGCATTGTGACACACCGTTTCCCCATACAAATTGGATTTACGTTGATAAACGTTGTGCTTTTCATGTGTGCAAGATTAATTTTTGATGCGACACAAACGTTGAGAGACGTCGACGTTTTATAACGCTGTGTCACATATAGTTTGAGTATTTACCATAAGCTAGAAAACAACGTCAAATCACGTTGACATTAATAAACGCTGCGTCGCATACAGTAAATATAAGGTATAGAAACCTAAGAGCAACGTTTAGTTACGTAGACGTTCATAGACGTTGCGTTACTGAAAGTTAATTATGCTTATGTAAAACGACTATCAAAGTCCTATCACGTTGACATTTACTTTTTGATTTCTTCGGAATCTGTATCTTTGTAACAGTAATTGCGTGAGTTTCTTGTTGCCCTTCCATACCACATATGTTCTGGAAATATTTTATCGAAAACGTCTACGACTAAAGCATTTGGGCCAAGTTCAAATTGGTAACCTCAGTAAAAGTACTTTCAAAGTAAAACATTGTTATATCTGCTAGAGAGTCTTCCCAATTTTTAATTGGAGAAGGTGTCCGTTGCTTTGGTCGTTGTAGCTTATCTGTCAGTGGTTCTCGATTACGATTGTGATCGTGAGAAGCTCCGGGCATCGGGTTGTTTTCCACCCTTAGTGGACTTGATGAGGGTGGTGGTGATGAGTGCTTCTCCATTTCTATCTCTTCATGTGATGGCAAATGGGTGGGAGCGTGCGGCTGATCGCACTTTTCTGCAGTAAGTGGCGCTGGTGACAAGATGCGTGTTGTTGGGTAAACCTCTTCAGCTACAAGCAACGGTAAACTATCTGGAAGATCTATAGGAAAGCTCTAACAGACTACAACAAAGAGATTAGGAGGGCTAAAAGAGAATCGTGGAGGAAGCTCTGTGAGGAAATCAAAAGTCTTCCACAAGTAGCAAGACTCCACAAACTTCTCTCTAAAACCAAACCTAATCCTATCGGACTTCTTAAGAAGGAAGACGGCTCCTTCACAACTACAGAGAAAGAGACCCTCGAGTTGCTGGCCACGGCACACTTCCCTGGGTGTCTCTTGGAGAATATTAATAATCAGCAGGCAGGCTATCATAGACCTCGCAGTGAGGACTGGTGCAAAGCTGCCAAGATCATAAGACCCAACCATGTTCGGTGGGCCGTAGACTCCTTTAAGCCCTACAAGGCGAGAGGGGAAGACGGGATACCACCAATCTTACTGCAGCAAAGGGGTGAACATCCTCCTTTCCCACCTGAATATATAAATCTTCAGAGCGAGCTTACCAGATATATGGACCCATGTCAGGGTCATATTTATACCTAAAACTGGTAAAAAAGACTATAGCCAGCCAAAGTCTTTTAGACCAATAAGCCTCTCTTCATTCTTACTCAAAGCAATGGAGAAGGTACTGGATAGGTATATAAGAGATGAAGTCTTGACTAAAAGTCCAATCCACTTTAACCAACATGCATATCGTAAAGGCAAATCAACCGAGATTGCCCTTACAAGTCTTATAGACCAAGTGGAAAAGGCGTTAGAAGACAAGGAAATAGCACTATGTGCATTTCTAGATATCGAAGGTGGCTTTTAATAACTCTTCTACTTCGCTGTTGGTAAATGGGTTGATAACTAAAAATGTCGACCCAACAACGGTAAAGTAGGTGAAATCTATGCTCACTAGCAGAAAAGCAAAACTAGCCCTCCACGATACAGCTATCTATATATCCACAGCAAGAGGATGTCCGCAAGGGGGAGTTCTATCCCCATTACTGTGGACCCTTGCTGTGGATGAATTACGTCGCTATCGGTATTTATGGATTCTGGATCGTAATCCTTGTCAGTATCGTACTCTCCATCATCACTGAAAGAATCAGGAGTAACTTCCCAAGACGAAGAATCTTCAAATACCTTCAGAAACCCCTTACTGTAGACACGCTTTTTATCCATCTAAAACAATATCAAAATTAAAATATATCAACTAATTATTATAATTAAACAAAAATAAATGTAATATACATTTAAATATACACACTTATTTATAATTATTATTAAAAATAAACATATTATAAAAATCTTACGGTTTATCGTTCACTTCAATACGGTTGAGCGACGTTCGCGCAGCACGCGCTCCTCTTGATGCGGCGCAGAACAACAGAAGCTAGCCGCGTCGCTACTCCCCGCGACGTGTACGGACGTTGTGGGTATGCGTATGTGAGCATGTGCGCGCGTGATGGATGTTAGCAAAATGCCACTAAAAGTTAATTCGTTGCGGCAGTAGACTTTTGAAACTTCCAAACGATGCGGCGCAAATACCTCTTTAGTAGAATATCGTATTGACTCCTGACGTTATGAAACGTAGGGCGAATAAATGCACGTTTAAAGTAGACGTGACTAAACGTTGTGTCAATTATTTAATTTCTAATTTTGACGTCATGAGACGTTGCTGGCCCGAACGTGTTAAATAATGCTTGTTCGTTTAGAAGTACCTCTAATCACCAATTTTTCTGAGTAAAAATACTTGCAAATATCAAACCCCTTTAGTAGAAGAAGGCAATAAAGTGTCGTTAAACATTTTTTAAGGCAAAAGTACAAGTCATACGAAAAAAAAACCTTCAGATAGTTCTATTTCCTATTAGCTTTTATAAAAATATATCTTTACAAATCTTCTAAGCAAGCTGTTAATGCGGAGTAAGCTTCCAAAAGTAACCGTTTTGTAGTACTTAATTAAAGGACTTAAGGCGCAGGTCCGACGGCTTTACGCGCTCTCCGAGGCACGGGAGAGTAATACCGCCCACTTCCCAACTTCGAGCTGTGACTGGGATTTTTTTAATAGAAACAATTAATCTTCGACTAAAACGGAACTCGTACCCAGAACCTGCACTATACATGGTGGCCACAAAAACCAACGAGGTCGTAACAAACACCACTCACTAACTCACTAATCTTCAAACTTTCGCAATTATACTTATTACTGAAGATGAAGTACACAGAGATACTTAGATTAAAGTTTTATCACTTTTATAATATCACAAAGTTATTCGATACCTTCCTTGATATTGCAACATTTTCAAAGCGATACGTGTGTTGTTTTCTTAAAACTATCCCTCATATCAGTTTTGCTGAATGTGGGTGAATGGGAAAACTTGAATATTATTGGATTTAACCTTTTTGTTTTATTATTTGTATATTTATAATAAAAAAAATCGTCATTGCTGTTATCAACACTAGTTTGTTTAATTTTTTAACCACCCCCGACGCAAAAAGAAGGCTCTCTCTCTCTCTCTCTCTCTGTGTGTGTGTGTGTGTGTGTGTGTGCGTGCGTGCGTGCGTGCGTGCGTGCGTGCGTGCGTGCGTGCGTGCGTGCGTGCGTGCGTGCGTGCGCGTGCGTGCGTGCGTGCGTGCGTGCGTGCGTGCGTGCGTGTGTGTGCGTGCGCGTGTGTGTGTGTGTGTCTGTGGCGTCGTAGCTCTTAAACGGATATACCGATTTCAATGCAGTTTTTTCATTTGAAAGCCAGTTTCCTTGCGGTGATTCATAGCTATGTTTGATTAATATCGGTCTAATAGTGTAAGAGTATCAGCTCTTTTCCAAAATGATGTAAAGCATTTTGGCGTATGATTACTCGATCAAGTGCTTCACGCGTGCCAGTGTAATCGTTAAATGACAATTAATTTGCGTAGGAGGTTCTTTAAATTTTTATTTCCCTTTATTATCATTAACAGTTTTACATATTTTTTTTAAATAACTATAACATAAAAAATCACTGGGTCTATGTAATGTTACATTAATCGGTACTAAATATATTACATAGTAGTGTATTACATAATATGTATTTTTTTATTTATTTAAATAGGAAGCCAACGTTGTATATAATAAATAGTATTCCTTATTCTAGAGCACACTCTTAAGTATCTATGATAGAAATTGTATACCTCGCTTACAGGCTAACTCAATATGCGTAATGAATGTATAAAGAAGAAAGGAAAATAATACAAAACATTCTTTGCAAGTAGTAATTTTAAAAACTTACATAACAAAAAAATATTACAAAAAAAAAACACAAATAAAAATGAAAACAGCTAAAAAATTATAAACAATTAAAATTTAAATAAACAAATAGATATTATTGGACAACAAATTTAAAATGATATTTTTAGTTTTTAATACGTAGATGTATTTTTTTTAATTTGTTTTCTGTTTCTGTACCTAATAAATAAAAAAAATTATACGTATTCCTATTTAAGTACAGAAAAAAATATATAATGTTGTCATTAGTAATTTTGTTAATTTGTACTATGGATATTGGATCTATGTAATTGAAAATCTATGTATTTTTTTGTTTTAGATCCTATTTATTGGGGAAGGTCCTATAAGCTTACATTGCAAGTGCACGACAGTTACTAGTTATTTAATCTGTGTGCACGACCCGTGCGCATTGTTCGCGAATCGCGAGTGCTTTGTGTAAATGTGTATTGTTTCGTGAAGTAAAGGTAATCATAAAATGGATTTACATTATGACTGGGTAAGTAATGAACAGTTTAATTGCACGCATAGGACAATAGAATACAATTTTGTAAGAAATAGTGATTTTAACAAACATCGCCGCCTTTGTGCGCGGCAAAATGGCGTCATTCTCGTCGATATTTTTCGTTAACTTTATTATAAACGTTATGTTTTATATAGGTTATACATAATATGTTATATACGTAGCCTATTATTGTTATTATTTTTACTGAACATTTAATTTACAATCAAATTTCAAAAAAATCGTATTATTGAAATTAAAAAAATAGGTACCGTGCTTTAAAAGTAGTCTTACCAGACGGCAGTGGGATGTTTCGTTGTTGGCATTCATTTGTATTATGAGCACGAATGTTTGTATAACTCGCGTCATCTAAAAAGAACGCTGGCTGTCAAGCTGTGCAGAAGAGATTTATCGGTCTAATTGGTGGTAAGAGGTGGGGCGCGGGGCGGCGGGACACGCGCCACATGCTTGCCGGCGCGCTATTGGTTCGTCAGTTCGAAATACCATCGCGCACACAAAAGTTTTTAATTACGAAATGGTTTTATATATAGAAAAGAGAAAAATTGTATTTGACGTATATTGTTTTACAAAGAGAGAGTCTAATAATAATACAGTTAATAATAAAGAAAATGTATTAAACGTATTAATTTATTTTTTTGTAAGTAGATTAAACATTCTGCACTGAATCAAACATATTTTAATAATGAATAGAATTCTATTTAATGATATTCTATCTAATATATTTTTCAATGTCCCTACCAATAACACATATATGAAAAATAAAATAATAGGCTTAGTACTTTTGTGCGCGAGTATACCCATGCGCAAACATACCCTCTCCACTTTCTTCCAGCGTTCTTTTTAGTTGACGCGAGTTATACTCCAGACGTGGGTGTGTATATTTTTAATATGTATATATTTAAATTTATATATGTGTAGTGTATCAACTATCTGGTAACCTATAACACAAGCCTCGTAGCTTACCATGGAACTAGATGGCGCTGTGTGTTAGTGTCCTTTCAGCCATTTTAGCGTGAAAGAGTAACAAACATACACACAAACAAGCTTTAACGATTGATACATATTTGTACTCTAATTAAAATACAGACGAAGAACCGCGGGCAGAGCTAGTGAAAGTTCTACGAGTATTACATGCGTAGGTGGGTATTAAAAACAGATGGATTTTGTTATCATACTCGCAAACGCCCACGAGTGTAGAGATTTACTTAGCATATGTTGTTTGTTGTTGTTATTAGTAAGATATATGCTTACTTTAGCTAATGGGGCATTTCATATGAAGCGGACAGGAAAAAAAGTGAGGTTAGGAAATTTCTTCATATGCGGGTTATTTATACCTCTAGTAGGTATGAAAATGGATACGTAATATATTTTTTCTACGAGGTTTATTTTTAAAGTTATGGGCCTTTGAAAAATAATCATAATCCAAATGTCGATGTTTTAGATTTAGTTTTTCGGATGGGGAAAAAATACAAACAACTATTAAACTTGGCGTTTTGTATAGGTTTTTAGGTGCTCTTTTTAATAAAAAAATATTTTTTTGAAATTTAAAAAAGAAATATGTACAAAACCGGAAGTGAAAATTTCAAAACAATTTTTTGATCACTTCGACCATTTTTTTTTCATTTTTTTACACCCAAATTTAGCCTAAATCTTCCCAACAAATATTAATGCTCATTAAAGTACCTTATTGTAATATTTTTATTATTATTTTTCTTCTGTTTTAAGATACCAAAGTTTGAGGCAATAAACACACACTCACAGAGCGTATTCTCTGTCTTAACACCTCCGGGTAAATTTCTAAGAAATTAATTAAATTTCTAAGAAATCTATTGTTAACTGTAACGCCGGCGTGTCAGCGGTCGTGGAGAGATTATCATACTGACAGGCATACTACTGATCGTGACAGAGTTCCATTTTTGGGTAATTTTTTCATTGAATGTACAGAACCATTACAAATGAAAGAATTTAATTAGTAAACTTGGAAACGAATGAATTAAGTTTTAAGTTAAATAGTTTCCGCCTTGCAGTTTTTAAAATTCATAAAGTTAAATATTGAAGCATTTGGAAAAGCGGACATTTAACTTAGGCAATGTGAAATGTAATTTAAAATGTCTAATGATGAAGAGATTTTTATAATTTGTACGAAATTAACTTCTTTAATTGGAGGAAACATACAGAGTACTTTTTAAGTTTCTTCCGTTTTGATAAAGCTTGGTCTTCATTCCCATATCCCTATAAAATTGGTTAAGTTGTTCTGTATATAGACAAGCACAAACAGACAGACAATGGTCGTGGTCACTGGTCGTGGTTGTTATCGCGATCGCCTATTGAACTGCAAAGATATTATATTATATACATATATTAACATTATTTATCTCAATGAGACCAAACGAAGTAGTATTCAACGTGGTAGTAATTGTAGTATGGTCGTAATAACTGCCCCTGTGGTGTAGTGGCTAGGATATACCGCAGCACACCCGGAGGTCCTGGGTTCGAGTCCCAGGTCGGGCCAAGTTTAGTTATTGAGTCTTTCTGTATAGTAAGTCTCAGTAACAGCCCGGATTTAGGAAGTTGACGGTGTTTCACCCCCGTGCCTCGGAGAGCATGTAAAGCCGTCGATCCTGCACCTTAACTCTCACTGGTCGTGTCGAGCAGTCGTCCCACTGGAGTATGAGAGTGACAGGAGTAGAGAGTGCACTTGTGTCTGCGCGTACACTTTTGCACTATAATATCTCCCGCGCAGTTGGCTAGTCTCAATGAGATTGACCGCCGTAGCCGGAATCGGTCAGGAGAACATCATCATCATGGTCGTAATATTATTCTAAGAAGTTAGTGTATTTATATGACTGTCTTTATATAGCAACGGAATAACAGATTAATGTGATTCTCTTATTATCATTACATTACGGATACGGAGCATGAATCCCAATAAGCTGTCTATCTATGATTGTCATTACTAGAGACAGGAATTTGACATAATTTGTATGGGGGCTTATGACAAATACCTCTAATAAGAAAGACCTCGGATAAGTTTTAGGGGTCTATTGCACCCTTGTAACATGGATGGATTTTTTATTTTGAAATTTATTTGTATCGTCTTTAAGGTGTTGTAACCTACACTTTAAAAAAGTATAATGAAAATCGATCCTCGATTGGCGAGGATATTATTTATATGTTTAACACAGATATACGCAAAAGACTTACAAATGAATTGAGTGTCTCCTTCTTTTGAAGTCGGTACAAACGCATTACGAGTAGGTATATAGCACACTAGTGACTCACCCTCGCTTCGTTTCCCAATACAAACTTTCATCCCCAATTTCACCCACTTAAGGGATGATTTCCGGATAAAAAGTATACTATGTCCTTCTTCAGGTCTCAAACTATCTTTTTACCAAATTTCATCTAAATCGGTTCAGCAGATCTAGAGATTACCCCCTATAACGTCACAAACTCACAAACTTTACCTCTTTATAATATTATATTAGTATAGATTACAAAATTTATGTTCGAAAGTAATCTATTATTTTTACTACGTAGCTCTTAATCTTAATTAAATGCAATCTTTTAAGTTCAGTTACTGAAAGAGAAATACTGAAACAACCATTTAAAATTGCCTAGAGATAGAAAGTCCTCTTTAGTAGTTGTAACTTAGAAAATAATCTTTACTATAATAATTGGATTGCAACAGGTACATTTCATCTTAATTGAATTAAATTTTGCAACTATCTAGCAAAGCAGTCTTTGTACTTGTTTGGTGAGTTTGAATCCCTGTAGGAAATATTTAAAATTTTAATGAATTAAAAACGTATTTTTAAGTGAAATTAGATTTTTACGTTTATCATTCATTCATTTCATTCATTTGCAGAAGTTGCATGCCTTATATGTAGTATATATTAATATGCCATCAGTGAATTGAAAAAGAAGATATTTGCTTATTGTAATAATGAGTGAACTAAAAATGCAATGGTAGCTAAATCGTTACGCGTTCCATTGGAAAATCATGTAAAGCAGGCAGATTGAAACACGGGGTCTCACACCACTGAGATTTATATATTCGAATAATTAACACCTCCAGGTAAATTTCTAAGAAATTAATTAAATTTCTAAGAAATCTATTGTTAACTGTAACGCCGGCGTGTCCGCAATCGTGGAGGGATAAATCTATACATACTCATATAATAAAATTGTAACTAAGCCGAATCCGTACATCAAATATTTTTTGAAAAATCTTATTGAAATAAACATTATTATCGATACAGATTCCGAATATTATAGTTTTTAGAATTTTTGTCTATCTGTCACCGCATCACAGAAAAACCACTGGAGGGATTTTGATAAAGATTTGGTATGGTGATAGCTGGTTATCCGGATCAACATATAGGATACTTTTTACCCTGGGAAAATATCGCATTTCTGAGAAAAAATACAAAAACTGCAACGTAAGAGTATATTAATATATAAAACCTAAGAATTTGGTATTTGGTCATCTGAACGCGGGCGGAGCCGCGGGCAATGCTAGTTATCTATATTATTACTACCAATTTAGAGTGGCGAAAACCTTCGCGAGGAAAGCTGTACATCTGATGTCACTTGGCCATGGCGATAGATTACGGCTCGGTTACTAGATCTCTCATTGAAAGCAGACCCATGCAAAACGGCGGGCCGATGTGTTTTTCTTCGCTTGGTATTTATTCTTGCAAAATCCAAGGCAATAAAAAAAAGATTCATTAAGAAGAATGTTCTTCTTTCAATCTCCAGCAGATAAAATTCATGAATATGAACAAAAAAAAAATGTCAGTAACTTTGTAAATTACGGATGAGGAAATCCTTCCCTAGAGTCAAATATTAATACGTGACAGTTATGTTTATTCGGATGATGTCAGAGCCTTTGAAAATACGAATAAAGTAATCAAAATGTAAATTTGCATGTAAATCGCTTTCATCTAGTTCCAACGATGAGTTTGGGATACCAATTAAAACTTAAAACTGACATGTCGTTGTATTTATATATAATTTGTATAGTTTTATTTATTTTAAGTCTTTTGTTCCATTTGAAAGGTTCTTATAAGAAACACTCAGTAAAGTACTGAGCTTTTCCAAATTGTATAGAGATATTCTGAGAACATTATTGCTGTCCCGTCTAGTGGTTACGAGTATTTTCTATCGATTAGTCTTTTTAATTAAGGTGGCTGTCGACTAAACCAAACCAAGCCCTGCTGGTTCGTGCAAACGTCCGTCCATCTGTTTTAATGACTGTTGTTGAGTGTCTCACCGTTTTTTTGACTTTAAAAATGGCATTCGGTTATAAAATTGATGTTCCGGTAAAAGCAACAAATGATATATATATATATATATATATATATATATATATATATATATATATATATATATATATATATATATAAATGACCACAATTTCTGTATGGCCTAAGTACATATAGTATGCAAATATTTGACTTCACTAACTATAAAGTACTGTCTCAACAAGAGCAACGAATGAAGTTCAATATGAAATAAAAGCAACATTAAATTCGCAGTTACGAGTAGCTTTCATCTATAAAATAAGGCATATACGAGTATTATCATTCACTATACTATCATAATATGCTGGAAAAACTCATCGTAAAAAGCGCAATAGCTATCATAAAAATCTGTTCATATAAAGCTAACATTTATGGGATCTTGTATACATACGAATCGTAATATCTATTTAAAAAGCCATTTACTGTACGATAGCCATGGTCTTTTAATGGTTAAAATAAATTTACATAATATTTCAACTTAGATAAGGAAAACGAACCAGACCACCACTTTTCTTGCAAAAACAATGTTAAAATGGGTTAGTATTTGAAATGGAAGAAAATTCGATTGTATTACTTCAGTATTGTCTGTATAAATATTATAAATGTGAAAGTTTGTGAGTATGGATGTTTGTTACTCTTTCACGCCAGAACGGCTGAACGGATCTGGATGAAATTTGGCTACTTTTTATTTTTACTTTTAACTTTTATTTATTTTTTTTTATCCCTAAAAATGTACGATTCCCGTGGGAGAGGTTTGTTTTAGAAGAGTGGGTTGCAGAAGTTAAGAAACTGTGTCGCAATTATTAACGCCCTCCACCAGAAAAATTACAGAAAAAATATGTACATACATTCAAAAACTAATGAAAAATAACATTTATAAAAACGAAAATATAAAAACAAAAAAAATATATAAGAATTAAAATTAGCTACATTAAATAAGCTTACAAAATGTTAAATTATTTTAAATAAAATAAAAAACAAATAATTGAAACTAATATTTCAAGGCATTACCTACATTAACACGTTCGCTGCGGCTGTGATTTTTCTATACTTTCCATTTCTGCGGTACAAGATCTATGCACCTGGTAATAAAACTTCCATTGTGACGGCACAAGGCTTGTAGACCCTGTAACATTTAAGATACTTAAATCCTTTTTTTGGCTTCATGTAAAAATATATTTGATTTTTTTGCTTTGAATATTAATAATAATGAACTAATTGACATACACCTGAAGCCGTTCGTTAACAACTTGTTTAGTTTAAAAATTATAGCCATATTTAAAATACTGGGTTTATGCACCGTGTGCCGCACTGAATATGGGAAGTGTGGTGCGTATTTTAGGGATGTGAAATAAAAATATCGAGTCTTAATTAAGTTTTAATATAATGAAAAAAGAGAAAAACAAACATGAATTAATGTTTTTCAATAAAGCATGGATAACAAAAGTTTTTTTTACATTGAACACATTCCGTTAAAAAAAATAAGTTTTTTGTCAACTTGGCGGTTTGTTTAAAAGGTTCGGAGTTTTTCGTAGCATCCGGCATAATTCCTGTTCTTAACACCTTTTATTAAATTGTGTTTCTCAATTTTTCGTACGGGTTCTGAAAAGATAACTTTATCAATTTATTTTTTATATATATGTGTATATGTGTGCGTGGATTGGATGTGAATGTGTATTTGTGTGCATGCGTTTTCGTCTGCGTTGAAATTACCTGTGTCATTGTCTTTTTTGTAAAAGCTTTGATAATTTCCTCCACAAACTGTAGTTTTAGTAAATTTTACAGTGTTAGTACGGAACCCTCGATGCACGATTCCGACTCGCACTTGATCGTTTTTGTAAACTTACATACGCACAAAATGTTACTTTTTTGTAATAAAACAGAGAACAAAACCGTGCTTACCCACGGGAAATGTAATTAGGTAAATAAAATAATGATGATAAGTAATGATGACTCACCTGTCTTTGATCAATCAATCTGTGTATAACCCCATCACTATCCTCACAAACCCCGTGGATTATTTTTTTTTCGGCACCTTTTTGTTGATCTTGACGCCATGTCGATGCGTACGTTTCTCGCGAGTGCAAGCCAACACTAGCCGCGCGAAGCTAACGCGGGGTGCGGTACCAGGTGCACGGCGTGCTGATGTTCCCCTAGCCGATTCCGGCTACGGCGGCCAATCCCATTGAGACTAGCCAACTGCGCAAGAGATATTGTAGTGCTCAAGTGTATGCGCAGACACAAGTGCACTCTCTATTCCTATCACTCTCATACTCCGGTGGGACGACCACTCGACACGACCGGTGAGAGTTAAGGCGCAGGACCGACGGCTTTACGTGCTCTCCGAGGCACGGGGGTGAAACACCGCCAACTTCCCAACTTCGGGCTGTTACTGAGACTTACTATACAGAAAGAATCAGTAACTAAACTTGGCCTGACCCAGGACTCGAACCCAGGACCTTCGAGTGTGCAGCTGTACATGCTAGCCACTACACCACCGAGGCAGTGAAAGTGCGCGGGGTACAAGGTGCTTCGACCTGGTTTCGCACTGTGATGAAATTTTATTTTTTCTGTGCGGTCCCAGGTTTATAAACCCGGTATTAAGGTAGGTACACCATTGGATTCTATTTAACAATACATCTTAGATATATAATCATCTCTTTCCTACACCGAACCAAATTGAAGTTATGCCTTCCGCACGACAGGGAAGTCTATACTTTTCTTAGTCGCACTGTACGCGAGGCGGTATACCAAATGCTTACACCTGGTATCGCACTCAGCGTGTTAATTAAATAAAGAGATAATTGATATGTAGCGAATGGGTCAGTGTAATTGTAGTGTATTCCTGTCACTCTCATATTTCGGTGGGACGACACTCGACACGACCAGAGAGCGTTAAGGTGCAGGACCGACGGCTTTACGTGCTCTCCGAGGCACGGGGGTGAAACACCGCCAACTTCCCAACTCCGGGCTGTTACTGAAGCTTACTAAACAGAAATACTCAATAACTTAACTTGGTCTGATCCGGAACTCGAACCTAGGACCTCCGCATGTGCAGCCGTATATTCTAGCCACTACACCATGCAGGCAGTTTTATTTTGAAGTATAAGCTACATTACTATAAAGATTCATTAAAATTCGTTAAGTAGTTTTTGGGTGGTGGTGTGCATGCCTTTTTCACTTATGTAGTTAATACATGTATAAATTAAAAAAAAATAGTCTTTGTGTTACTCAGATGTATTAGCTATATTACTGTATAGATTCATCAAAATCCGTTCAGTACTTTTTGCGTGAAAGAATAAGAAACATCTATCCATCCATCTTCAACAAACTTTTGCGTTTATAAAATAGGTAGGATTATTTGGATTATTTACTTGAAAGTAAAAATTGAAATTTTACTGAGTTAAGGAAGCTTATTTAAAAATTATGGTCATCTGACGTTAAATCAGAAATTGCAATTTACTCGAAAGCTAAGATTTCCATAAAATATAATCCAAAGTGGAGAATTTATTTAAGTACTAGCGACTCACCCTCGCTTTGCTCGGGTTCGTCCGTCGGTCGATTCCCCATACAAACTTTCATCCCCATTTTCACTCCCTTAAGGGATGATTTCCTGGATAAAACCAGGACATACCTTCCCAGGGTCTCAAACTATCCAATTTTTAAATCGGTTTAGTAGATCCAGAGATTACCCCCTACAATCTCACATACTCACAAACTTTACCTCTTTATAATATTAGTATAGATAGGGAAATGTTTTTAAGAAAAATGTAAAAAAAATATAAAACTAATTAGCAATAATTTACTGACAAAATATTATAAATTATTCAAGTATTTCATACGAAAATTTAGAAAGGCGAATATATTTTTATTTTACGCATGTCATTACTATATCAATTATTAGTATCACAATTTTAATTTGATAGACGTTATAGGACAAACTGTACAATTATGACTGTACTAGCGGCTCATACTCGCTTTCACTCGGGTTTGCCCTTTACGAAAACAAAAATAAATCTATCCCACAGGAACCGTACATGTTTCCGGTATAAAATGTAGCCTAAGTGCTATTCCAGACTATAATCTATCTCTGTGCCAAATTTCATCCAGATTAGTTCAGCCGTTCTGGTGTGATTGAGTAACAAACATCCAAACATCCATCTAAACTTTCATATTTATAATATTAAATTAAGATTAATACAGACTATTCATACTAATATATACTAATATCCATACAATATTATAAATGTAAAAGTAACTCTGTCGGTTTTCACGCTTAAAGCGCTAAACAGATTTCGATAAAATTTGTCAAAGACATAAATTGCATCCTGGGGACGGATATACGGCTATCTTTGATCCTCGCCCCACTTACATATACAACCAAGCGAAGCCGCGACCAAAAACTAGTATGGGATAAAACATGAAATATTGAATTAAACTCTTTATTTATTTCTTTTTTATATATAAAACTATTAAATTAGTAAAAAATTACTTATACTGAACAAAAAAAATTTACTGAACTTCATATTATCTATAAGTAATTAAGAAAGGATGAACAAATGACAAGTGACGTAGTTTACAATACATAACTTTACATACTGTATCCTTTGGGACGAACCTTTTCAGTTTTGCTGTAAGTGTAGAATTTAGAATGGATTTATTCCTTTTTTCATATGCAATTTAGTATAGTATTATAATTTTATTTTACCCAACAATCTCCCTTGTGTCTTCTCCGTTCTACATTATATTGGCTAAGTGATATGCTGGCACGATAAGCTATACTCACAAAACAAGCTCAAAAGACATACACACAATACACGAGTATTTATATCGACTACTAGAAATACAGGTGTAGACCATACATATGTACATATATACATACTTTGATATAAGCTAAGAATATCCGACTGGGTTTTTCGTTTAAACAAACGTCTTCAGTAGGCAGTAAACATACAGAAAAGTCATGAAAGAGATATTAAAAAAAACAAACACAGACGGACAAATACAGAACCTCCTCCTTTTTAGAAGTCAGTTAAATATATTGTGTTTCTATATACATATAAATAAGCAAAGACAAAACAGTTCAGTTGGTTTTTCTTCTGTTTGTCAACCGATTTTCTTTTCTTCTTTGTTTAGGTACCTCTTAAAGAGTTTTATGTATAAAACCTTTTGGGAATAGTCAGTTTTTACAACTAATGATTAAAGTTGATTTTCGACTACTGCGCGCACACTCGTCTAGTAAAATACACAATATGTTATATACATTGTAAAAGGTTTGAAATGGATACATACATTTGAAACCTTTTACAATGTTACTTCAAGAAGATAAAACAACCAGCGCGTGGAATCGGACAGCGTAATGGATCTTTATCAAAGAAAATATATGGCAAGGATACGTGCTAAGTCAACATGGCACCCACCTTAATGCCTTTCGATCCACTTTTTCAACTTTAGGGATTCCGAAACTTTTTAGGAAACATCAGAATTTTTCAGGATTTCTCAATGTGTAAGCGAGTTATATGAAAATAATAAATTATGCTTCCGCTAAAGAAGATTGTAATACAATAAATTCAAACTTGATAAATACTTATAATTATATGTGATATTCGAGATTTACTGAGTATTAAGGACTCACTCTCGCTTCACTTGGGTTCATCCCTAGCTTGCTTCCTAAAACAAACTTTCATCCCCATTTTCACCCCCCTTAAGAGATGATTTCCAGAATAAAATGCATCCTATGTCCTTCCCAGGGTCTTAAACTATCTTCTTACCAAATTTCATCTAGTTCAGAAGATCCAGAGTTTACCCCCTACAATGTCACAAACTCACAAACAATCTCACAAATATACAAACTTTACCTCTTTATAAATATTAGTATAGATTACACGAATCTAAGATGTATTTAAATACTGTTAAATCATAATTTAAATGTAATCTAAATCTAAAGAGTTTTTATTTAAAAAAAACCGAAAGAATTAAAAAAGTGTCTAAGCGTAATACTAATTTGTTAAAAAAGTATTATTTTTTTAGTCTCAACTATTTTCAAAAGGAAATATTCTTTACAAATCGTGCACAACCTAGGTAGGGTTCACATCTTTTATATGTATGTTAAATTTCATTATTGTGCGGGAACTCTTTATGTCCCTGAGATATGAAACATACGACTTATGTCAAATAATGTTCGCATAATTATAGAAGTACTAGCATTGCCCGCGGCTCCGCCCGCGTTCAGATGACCAAAAACCAAATTCTTAGGTTTTACATATTAGTATACTCTTACATTGCAGTTTTTGTATTTTTTCTCAGAAATGAGACATTTTCCCGCGGTAAAAAGTATCCTATATGTTGACCCGGATAACCAGTTATCACCATACTAAATTTCATCAAAATCCCTCCAGTGGTTTTTCTGTGATGCGGTAACAGACAGACAGACAGACAGACAGACAGACAAAAATTCTAAAAACTATAGATCCGGACTCTGTATCGATAATAGTGTCTATTTCAATTTAATGTACAGATTCGACTTAGTTACAATTTTATTATATGTATAGACAACGACCCGTCTATTGCGGGACATTTTCGTTTTAAGGATAAAAAGTACTCTAAATATCTAAATAGAATTATTAAGTATCCACTTCATGTAACTAATTCATATCATCATATCAGATCGATGCGGTTTTTTGCAAAATTAAAAAATGAAGAATAAAAGTATTTTCTCTTTTACTGGAAAAGCCCTTTTACTCTCTAGAAACAATATATTTGATCAAATCTCTCCAGTACCTTATAATATTCTGCAAGCAAATTATAACTACTCATAGCCATATTTTTTGTAAAAAGTGTAATTGTGGTCTATCTCTATGACAAAGTTTATTTCATAAAGAAATTTAGAAAATATTTATTGTTTAGCAAAACTTCTGCACGATTTTAAGTATAGATTAAATAATATTATACAGTACTCGTAATGTTAAAGTATCAGAAACCTTTCCCGTATTATAAAGCTAACAACGTCGGCAAAGGAAAGCAGTTCTGACGTCCACCTACGTCTTCTTACTAAGTGAAACCTAAATATAACGCGACGTAGGTAGGTCTATATTGTATCTATATAATCTTATATGAGATAATATTATGACTAAGCTTATGCTAGTGTTAAGTTATGAAATATAACGGTAAAGGAAAGTAACTTGCCATGTTAAAATTTCTCAGAAATCTGGTTGTCAACGCAAGAATAGCCCCATTCGCAATTCCAAAAATTGATAATTTTATATATATATAAATATATTGTTTATTTATATAGTATTTAGATATAAGTTTTCTATTTTACACATATATTAATAATTTACTAGTTCACCCAGTGGTCGAAATTCGACCATAATCATTATTGAGGGGAAAATAAATATATGAATAGAATTTACCCATTATTTTAAAAAAAAAATTCAAAAAAAATTTAATAATTAAATACTAAGCTTATCAATAGCTATTAAGCAAAAAACAAACAAAAATCGGTTGACAAACAGTGGAGAAAAAGCTAATGAACTGTTTTTTTTACCTATTTATATAATATGGATTAAAGATGTTTAAGTATATAAAAAACTACCAGATCACCCTCCCTTCCCTCCTTTCGCCCAGCTCGGTACGTTTTAACTGTAAGCATGGAATAGATAGGCTATATATTAGTATATATTACATATGTTGGTATGATGAGTTTTATACCCCTTACTTGAGAAAGGATTGATTCTCTATATAAACTTTTACCCCCTTTTTCACCCCTTAAAAGATGATTTTCGGGATAAAAACTATCCTTTATCCTTTCTAGGGTCTCAAACTATCTTAATACCAAATTTCATCTAAACCGGTTCAGCGGAGTTTTAGTTTATCCATTACAAACAAACTCACAAGCTTACAAAGTTTTCCTGTTTATAATATTAGAGTAGACTGTAGATATATTTATTGCACACGTTTTCTCCACAAAAAATGTGTAGGTATATTAATTTTTTCATGTTTTATTTCATGCAATTTTTTCATACTTTATTTCATTTTCCGCTTTCAACATGGCCATTAAAAATTCCTTGCACCGTAATCAAACTTATGAACTTAAGCGTAGACGATGCCAATTTGAAGGATACAACAACGTCTTGTATCTATCTAGTATAAGGTTATTAACAAGGAAATTAGTTTTTCTTGTGTAAAATGCTGTGAGCAACTTATACAGTCTTACTGAAACTCCTACGCTCAGTATGATCTATGTTTACTCGGCTTCCTACTCTTATCCTTAAAGGTCAGGGATAAATCTATACTTAATATTATAAAGAGGTAAAGTTTGTGAGTTGCGAGTTTGTGACGTTGTAGGGGGATCTCTGGATCTACTGAACCGATTTAGATGAAATTTGATAACAAGATATTTTGAGACCCTGTGAAGGATATAGGATACTTTTTATCCCGAAAATCATCCATTAAGGGAGTGAAAATGGGGATGAAAGTTTGTACTGGGAAGCAAGCTAGGGACGAACCCGAGCGAAGCGAGGGTGAGTCGCTAGTAACATATAACTTTGTTGAGTGCATTTACGTAGTTTTTATGGACATACAACGTTTGGAATAGCTATCGTAAATACAGTATCAAGAAATGAAATAAATATTCATCCGAATATTATTCGTCCGACTATTGTTGGTGTGTAATATATCAAAAATGACTGCGACTGCAATCATTTTTGTTTCTATAAAAACAATTCTAACTTATCAAGGTTATATAGATTTTTAAGAATTTCGATAGTTAAAATTTTAATAGAATAAGATCGAATGGACTTAATTAAAAATCCGATATGTTAAAATTATATTGTTTTATAACGACGCAGTAATATTCTCCTAATAAAATCCATTTTATGCATTAAATACATAAAATGGATAGCAAATAACATAAAAACTTTTAAACGTAAAAATCGTTGGGATCTAAAAGAATACGTTTTCAGGTTTAGGTAGATTAAGGTTTTTTTTGCATATAGAAGTTCCTGCACCTAAAAATCATTTATTTTAGTCGGACGAATAATTATTTCTTAATCATACGATTATCAGACGAATAGCAACAGCCTTGAAGAAAATTTTGAGTTTTAAAATGTGTGCAATAATAAGCGACTTATAAAGAATAATATGGAGCAAGCACAAAGGATCGCCATCCAAGTGATCCGAGATACACGACAAAAGTGGTTATTTTGCGGAAGCGAAATTGCCCCAACTTTTAAATTTCGATTAAATTTTTGTGATGAAATTGAATTTCACTGGTCATTGTTAGGAGCGATATAATCGTGAAATTTATATTGCTGAAACTTAAGGATCTTTTCAATCTCATTGTTGTAATATATGACCTTATAGTGCAGTAGAACACACATTTTCTTACTAAATTCCACCTCTTAATTCTGTTTATGCTCAAGGAGAATTATGGCATGTAGGTATATATTCTATCGTTTTTTTTACTACTTTTCAAGCAATATAACGTTAGATATGTATGCACTAAACCTGTCACAAAAACATTGATATACAAAAACTCAAGAAGGACAATTAGCGTCTCAAAAGTGTCCTCAAAAAGAAGTGCACAATTCGGGACTGAATTGTGTTTTATTAAAAGATTTATTTTTTGAGTTTTATTCTTTAGTTTTACTTAACGTTATATGTCAACACAGTGGCTTGGCAAAAAGTGTTTTGAAGAGAATTCATGAGCGAGTGACTATTGTGCTAATTTTTAAGATGAAATAACATAATATAGTAAAATATAATCAATTAAAACTCAGACTCAGGGTAGATAATATAAAATTCCCTAAAAATTAGTTAGCTTTAAGCGTAAAACAAAAATAGTATGTGAAGAAAAAATCACTGAACTCTCGCTGCGCAAGTCCTATTCGCACTTGACGGTGTTTTTAATATTGCATTTTTCATCACAATGCATTTATTCTTTAAAATGTGCCAACGAATATTAAGACCTAAATATAATCGCTGAGGCGTGTTTGTGCATATTCAAACTACTTCCTACATTTCCATCTGGAGCTTGGTGTTGGTAGAAAATGAAAAATTCATCTAAGACGGTTGGTGTTGATGAATAAAAAATATAGTATCACTAAATTTATAAACTCATTAAGTATATGACAGGTTCCGTAACTTCGTTAAAAATGAAATTGATTGTAAACATTCTCGTTTTAAAATTGAAGAAGAATAAAATACTTAATTCGGGCGCAGAATATGAATGGCAGTATATATTTGGACATTTGCGTGAAGTTGAAGCTGGTTGCTATCAAGTTATGTGTATGAAATCTAGTTTTCGCCCGCAGCTCCGTTTGCATGGCAAATGGAGCGGAGACGAAAAGTAATCTGTAGGAACGGACTCCATAATAAAATCTATATATGGGACATATCAATTTGGTCCCAATAGGCCAGGCATAGTCGTAGTTATACTTCATAGCCGCAACTTAGAAATGTCCCTCTCAAATATCGAACTCTCTTCAGTGGTTTAAGCATGAAAAGGTAACAAAAAGACAGACAAAATTATTCTTACACTTCAAGGAAACTATAAATTTTTCGCTAGAACTCATCCATTAGTATAAATACTTTGCAACAGTTTATCACTTCCATGATCCAAGTCCATGATTAATAAGCTACGTAAGTAATGGAATATTCTCAAAAGCCATTAATTTACCAAAACTAAGCGAACTATTTCATAACTCTATTTCCAAAATATGTTTAAAGGCCAACATTTGCTAATATACTAGGAGATTTTACTAATAGTGATAAATGTGTTAGCGATACGGCTTAGTGATACTTTAGACTCTGATAACTGAGCTGACTATCGCAAAGTCCATTTCTATTACGTTGATTATTGTTTTCAACCGACTTCTTCAAAAAGAAGGAGGTTCTCGGCTGTATTTTTTTATGTTTGTTACTTCAGTTGTGTTATTTATTAACCGATTTGGACAATTTTTGTTTTGTTTGAAAAGTGTATACTTCCAGATTGGTTCCATTTAAATTTCAAAAAAAAAAGATATCACTACGATGCCAGTCGATACAAATCAAAGCACACCGACTTGGAAAATATTTGATAAGGTGTCTATAGTAAATGAAAACTACCAATCAGTTATTTATTACTTTTTAGTGTATTTTTTTTTAAAGTCGGTTTCCATTTTTTTCTTAAAAAGTTTTATATGACATGTAAATTTGTTTTACTTCGATTAATTTTATCAGTACAATATAAAGCTTTCACCTTAGAAATAATAGTTATAACAAAAATTAAAAAAAAAACTTACCTTATAGAATATAAGCTAATTGATTTTCAAATCAAGCTTTTGGCTTCTTTCGGATTCTACTATAATTATGAACTGCTGTTTGTTAGTAAGCGCATCAGTTGCAAATGTCTGGAACAATTTGGCTAATTTTATATTTAAAAGAGTTTTTTGTAATCTTACTATTAATATTATAAATGTGAAAGTTTAGATGGGTGTTTGGATGTTTGTCAATCACGCCAGAACGACTGAACGGATCCAGATGCAATTTGGCACAGACATAGATTGTAGTCTGGAATTGCATATAGGTTTTATCCCATAAAAATATCTATCCCGTGGGATAGATTTGCTTTTATTATTCTAAAGGCGAACTTGAGCGAAGTGAGCATGAGCCGCTAGTAATTTAAAAGGTTAGAAAAAAGAATTTATAAGATTGCTCGGAAAATTGGGAAATCTGGACGACACCTACTACTTTTTTCTATAGAATTATTTTTTCTATAAAAATGGAAAGACCTAAAAATGATATTATAACGATTCTGTTTACAAAACTAAACTATTCATAATATTGTAAAATTATAAAATGAATTAATTCTAAGTCTACATTGAACTAAATTTTACCATCCCAGTTATTTATTAGATAAATCGAGATCCCTGTAATCTATGATGTTAGAACGGTTAGTTATTTAATTAAGCGGTACAATTAGATTTTAATCGCTCAAGTGAAGTTTGCTTTTGATCTTGGTTTGGGCGCTTTATAAATTGAATAACTTCTCGCGAAATTATCTATTAAGGTATCAATCATTAAATTTATCAACCCCAGGAACCGATGTCGGTATTAGTTTAGTTTATCAGATAATTGTTATTGATTCATGATAAGTTTGTACCTATATATAACACTCTCTTAGATTTGTGAATACTCCACGTGTTAAAAAATATTTTTCTGCATTTTTATTTTTTTTATGTTTTAGATGTTCTACAGAAATGTGATCACTTAAACCGTCGATAATAGAATATCAAAACAGAACTGAAATATAGTATTATTTTTATTTGAAATATAATTAATGAAATGTAAAAAGTTATTTGTTCTAACTAATTAACCATGGCCAAGATTTATATATTTACCGGAAACGATAAAATACTAGTATATTCAGACATTTTTTTTTGAAGAGGTCTTTTGAAAAAAAATAATATGTATTTTATTAGCATAATATGCGGCTCATCTAAACGGAATTTAAAACATAACTTGATAGAACCTCGTAAAATGGTTATATGTGTGGTGTACTTTTTGAGACATACGAACGGATAGAAGGAAATTCAATAAATTCAATATTGTATATAGAAATAATTCGAGTGTATTAAAAAAATAAAAATTGAAAAATATATATTAAAACTATTATAAATACAACAGTATATACTAATATTATAAAGAAGCAGAGTTTGTTTGTTTGTTTGTTTGTTTGTTTGTTTGTTTGTTTGTTTGTTTGTTTGTTTGTTTGTTTGTTTGTTTGTTTGTTTGTTTGTTTGTTTGTTCGTTTGTTTGTTTTTTGTTTGTTTGTTTGTTTGTTTTTTTTTGTTTGTTTTTTTGTATGTTTGTTTGTCTGTTTGTTTGAACTCGCTAATGACAGGAACTACGAATCCGATTTAAAAAAACTTTTTGCGATCCGATTTGAAAAATGCATATATACAATGTTTCTTCTGATTAATTCATCATCATTCGATTATGCTCTAGACTGACTGAAATGACAGGTATCATCCGGTAAGATTTTTTTTTAATTCATGTAAGGGAATAAATCGTCGGTGTTAAAAATCCACTACTTAGTAGATGAACAATTCTAACAATCGCTATAACTGTATCTGGCAAATTAAGTAAATTTATCGTCAAAATTGAATTTATTTTTGGTACGTTTCCACATTTCAAGTTTATTGCGCTGGTTATGTGAACATATTGGAATTTTCTCTCCTCCAAAATTAATCTATTATCATTTAAATTGTCTGTAATAAGAAACGTAATTCGATATAAAATTTACCTATTTACATACATATTACATATATATTAGAAATCTGTTTTTAATGTTTTTTTTTAATTTACTTTTAATTTTACGACCATTTACATTTAGCTCTTCAATAGCTAATAAACAAAAAAAAAAAAAGAAAATCGGTTGACAAACAGAGGAGAAACAGGTACTGAACTGTTTTGTCTTTGCCTATTAAATATATCATATAATATGTATGTATTTGTCTATATTAAGATATTGATTGTTTTGAATTCAATATCAATTATTGGTTTGTTTGAGCATTTGTTAATGACTTTTAGATAATATCAGTTGAGCTCAGTTTACAACTTTATAACTTAAAATTACTAGAGATATAATATCTATAGATATAATAAAATTCTGAGTCGAATCTGTACATTAAATATTTTTTGGAAAATCTTATTGAAATAGTAATTATTATCGATGCAGAGGCCGAATCTAAAGTTTTTAGAATTTTTGTCTGTATGTCTGGGAATGCATCGCGAGAAAACCACTTCACGGATTTTGATGAAATTTGGTATGATGATAGCTGGTTATCCGGGTCGACATATAGGATATTTTTTACTGCTAGAAAATATCTCCGAGAAATCTGCACTAAATGTAAAAAAATGCATATTAAATTAGAATAATATGTTATAATTCAATTCCGGTGGCAATAATTTTTTATATTATAATATTAATTTCTTATAAGGATCACAGAGTGTTACAAGAAATAATTGACAATTTGTTTTTGAAATTAAACAGTTTCAATTAGCGATATAAATTCATTGCTCTACGTAACGTTTATCACTTTAGAAGCATGTAACTCGGCTACTATGGGTTTTGACGACACGTTTGGCTCAGTTTGTAGTAACCTTACTTGGTGTGCCAGCTGTCGCGGGTTCGAGTCCCGCTGGGTTCACTTGTTTGATGAGCATGAATGTTTGTACTCCAGTCATAGGTGTTTATATTTATAATATGTATGTATTTAAAGTTATATATGTGTAGCATATCAACTATCTGGTATCTATAACACAAGCCTCGTAGCTTACTATGGAACTAGATGGTGATGTGTGTTAATGTTCCAACAACTACAACATATTTATGAATGGAGAACCGCTATATTTTTATTTTTCGTAATATTACCTGTTGCGACAAGTTTAGCCGTTTACATAATACCTTCTAAATTCCAGTTTTATATCACCAATAATGTCCTTAAAACATGGAGCAACACACGAATTATAAACAGACGGACGTAACATAAAAAAAACATTTTCTTATTATCAAAGATTTTCATAGTACATCAATAAGGTGAAATAAAAGTCACATTTACAGACAGCCACTTCATTCCGAGTTATGTTGAAGACGTCATTCGTTCTAGTTTTAATTTCCTTTTGCCACACGCGTCTCCTATGTTTCCTTCCTGCCTCCATTTTGTACGTACCTACTACCTTAGAGGTTACAGATTACCATACAATATTATGCACTTATAGTTATATTAGCACAGGATTTGCCTCGTAATTTTAAAAGATGGAATATCTTTAAGCCACTACTATCCGACTTTACAGTCACTATAATAATTCCATTCTTCTGTTTTGTGGTTTCTAGGAATCACTATAATGCAAAATGGTAAGAATATATCTTGACATATTAACTTTAAGTACGTAGCTATGTACCTACTATCTACCTATTTCTTATATATTTTTACATAGAAAAATCTCTCGACAAGCTATTATCTATATACAGATAAATAAAATTGAAATTTGTGTAATGTCAAAATAACAGCTTTTTACTAAATCCATATGGAATTATTTACTGTACGTACTTATAAGATATAAAAAAATCAATTATTTAAAAATTTTATCTGTCTGTTTGTCTGTTTGTTCCGGCTAATCTCCGAAACGGCTGGACCGATTTTGACGGAACATTAATTCTCAGATATCTGATGTTATAAGGAGTAGCTTAGGCTACTTTTATTTTAGAAAAAGAATTAAGGTTTTACTCAAAAAAAAAACGTAGCTAGGGATACACCCGAGCGAAGCGAAGGTATGGGCTTGATGATTATTTGAATGAATATTTTTTTCTTTTTAGCGCATTAAAATAAAAGCTTGTTTTTAAAAATGTTTTTTTTTACTATTAATTTATTTATAAAATTATTTGAGGAGATGCTTCAAACTTGTAATGGTAAGAATTAGTTGCTAAAACAATGATATAAAAATAATAATAAAAAGAAATTAGGTTATGAGTTATGATTAGAAATATATATATATATATATATATATATATATATATATATATATATTAAAATTAATGAATTTCTTATTAGACTTTCAAAAAAATTTTTTTACTAAGAAATGTACATTGAATCCAAAATCACCTAAAAATTATTATTTTACTTGTTTTGGGTTGCATTTTTAAATATCTTCATTGAAAAAGTAATTAAAGGAAATAAATTTATAATAGACGTACATATATATATACATATACTCGTATTATATTATACTCATATAGTATTATATTACATTACCTCTATAAAATGTTAGCATATTTATCGTGCCTACTAAGTGTATGAAAAAAATGTTTTTTTCATCACGAAAGCATATTTTTGGTACAACGTCATCAACATTTCCACGTTATCTAGATCTCATTTGAAAAAGAGCCCAAAGAAAAAGTAATTACTGGTGCTATCCGTTTAATCTGTCTGCCTTGAGGTCGTTCAAGGTCAAACGCATATTATAACTTAGCTAAATTATTTTACATTAATGAAAATTACAAATATAATTAATTATATATGTATATTTAATTGTATATTTAGGTGAATTAGTTTATTTTTATAACATTAATATTTTATATAAAAAAACAATTATTTTCAATTCAATTCAATTATCTTGTTAATGAGCTACCATTGCCTATTACACTGCTTATAGATTATAGTTTTTATAAATACATTATTTACTTCCAGTTCCTTTTTTATTTATATTATAAATTACTTTTATGCAGTGTCATTATTTTTTGGAATTTTTTTAAGTTGTTCAGTTTATAATTTCACAAAAATTCTGAAAAAAAAATCATAACTCCAAAACTAGAACAATCGTAACATACATGAGGGTGGTTCGGGTACCCGAAGGGGTTCTCTATCTCTTGACTTCCACTTGACCACTTGACTCTACTTTCCGGGACACCCTGTATATTAGATATAGCCTATAACCTTCCTTAATAAACGGGCTGTCTAATACAAAAATATTTTTTCAAATGGGATTAGTAGTTCCTGAGATTAGCGCGTTCAAACAAACAAACTCTGCCTGTTTATAATATTACTATAAGATTTAAATCTAGGAAGCATCTTTGTTGCTATTGAAGTTATTTACTTGCATTTTAACAGCCATCTAAGCGCAGCAGAGCACTTTCCTCTTTAGAATTGTTTATTATGCTTTTGTGAGTGTACTTTTCGTGCAGTAGTGGAAGAATTAATGTTTATATTTCTAAAATATATGTACATACATACCTTTTAGGGTTCCGCAGACAAAAGAAACGAAACTCTTATAATTTTGTCATGGTAGTCTGTCACACATATTGTATTCAGAAATTGTTTGACACGAGTGTTTCCCTATACTCACCTCCGATATTAACATGTGCGAATTATTTTCAACATGGGTATCACTAGCCAGAAAGTAATAGAGTAATGGAGCCAGAGAGCCAGGGTGACGGAAGATATCGTGAGGATATCTGCATGTATGAGAGAACCTAATAGGTTTTCGAAAGACATGTGAAGTCCGTCAATCCAGCGTGGTTGACTATAGCCTCGAGGGGAGGCTCGTGTCCAGCAGTGAGTAGGACATTAAAACTGTTAGATGTGTTAAAACAATATTTACGGAATTCTCGGAATGCATATCAGACTCGTATTTGCCCGATTTTAGCTTATTCCAGTCGATATAAAAACGCGAGCTTTTGTTAACTCTGCTTTAACTATAGATAGTGTACGAGAGAGAAATATGAATGCTACAAAGTTTAATTTATTAGAATCACAAATTACAATCGAATTGCATTCGAATGTAAACATAACAAAATTGCTTCAACAATTTCAAAACCAAAACGGGATGATCGAATTCTGAATCTCTGGATTTGTACTTCGTGTTCCGCTTTCAATATTCAAATGGGGAATACCTTGTTCTCAAAAAGAATTTCTCGTTCAATACAAAGAATTTTATATTTGGTACTTGTTAAACATTTTGATATCTGCCAACAACTATATGTGAGTCAGTTCACTCAACTATATTGGGATTATTTTGAAATAAGAATTTATTTATCATATATTTAATCTTTTTTTAAGTTTTAATTATTAAATAAAATAAATTAAATATAATATATTAAAAATAATTACATAAAATAGGGATTTGTTATAGCAAAAACTTGTTTATTAACTGCTAATAATATTATGCTAAAGTCTATCAATGTTATTATTATTGTTGAAACAAGGGATATTCATAATGTTTGAAGAAAATCTTATAGTTTTCAAATTTAAAAATATTATATATTAAATTGTTAGAATATATTTCATTTAAAATATGATTTGAATTAGTTTACTGGATATAAAAATTTTATATTTTTATTAACTATATAATCCAGTCTAAAATCTCATCGACGTTAGGTTTGTTCCAAAAATTTACGCTATATATCGACGGTTAAAAGGTAATAGGTAATAAGCGACATTTTGGTCGCAAATGAGTTATGAATGCCATCCTACTTAAAATTTTTAGCTCTTTCGAATGCGCTTACTCCCATGTCTCTACGATGGCTTTTTCGTCACTTATGCCCAGGCAAAAAACTGCGTTTTCGAAGTGTCATTTTGGTCTAACCGACCGAGTTTTAGGCCTTATTTACCCTAAAGGCACTTGTACCCCTGTAAAAATGGTATCAATTTTGGTTTATAGTCGGTAAGGTATTTTTACTTCTTACTGGCATAGAGATTCCGGGCGCTTAAGACTCTTTACAATTAGCACCGGTTTTGAAAGTTGGAACTAATGCCTCTTTACCTTTTTCGTCAAAAACATTAAGCGTCGGTTAAGCCTTACTACCATTTTCAAGTTTAAAATACAGTTGTCGCTTATACGCAATTACTAAATCTTATTTGATATTAAACTGTCGGTTATACCTTACTACCATTTAAAAGTTTACGATATAGTTGTTGCTTATACGTAATTACTAATATAAAATTTTATATTAAGGTGTCGGGTATATCCATTTACCATTTACTATTTCAATACTACGTTGTCGCGTACGCCGTATTACTTTACAATGATTATTTGTTAATTGGTGCTTACGCCAATATAAATGACTTTGTAGTACTCAAGTACCTATTAAGCGAGTCGCCTATTCCAAAATCAGACCTAAGGCGGAGGTACCTATCAAATAAGCCATGGGTATTCTAAACCTTAGCTATGTTATCAATAAGCGTAGTTACAATAAGCTTAATAACCTACATTATCATAGCTTACGAGTACCTACTACCTACGTTCTCCCCTAAATACTTTCGTCTGCAACCTTCCCAATCTCTGGAGCCTAGCTTGCTTATTTACATACTCGTAATATATCTACAAAGAATAGTATTCGAAGAAACTCGCCTTTATAGCCTACCTTCACGTATCTACATACTTACCAGATATATTCAAATTATTTTATTATATTATTAGATTATATACTTACTAACCTTTTTTAATGCTGGGAAATGCATTTACGAATACCTGTTGGAAATGTATCTGTGGCAGGTTGACATCTACTGTAAGTGTAGAATGTAAGTATAGACAATTGTCTTCCGGTTCCGTTTTTATGTGGGGTTAGTAAGATATGGCGTCTTTGTTGCTGTGTCTACTTGTACTGAAATAAAGAATACTGAATAATAAATAGAGGTTTTCATTGTGCATCATAAGCTTCATATCAGGAGATCCTAGGATTTTTCTGTTAAGAAATTCTCAGTAGCAGCACGTAGTTGGGAAGTAACACTTCTCGGAGAGCACGTAAAACCGTAGGTCCTGCGCCTTAGCTCTCACCGATTGTGTAGAAGTATCGTCCTATCAGACTTTGAGAGTGAAAAGGAATAGAGAGTGCACTTGTGTCTGCGCACTATAATACCTCCTGCGCAGCTTTAAAATGTATATAGCCGAGCAAAGTGAGTATATAAATATAGAATAATATATAGCTAGTAGATAGCTAATAAATATAATAAAACAGAAGTAACAAACGAAATAAAAGAACTTGAAGTAACTTGTGTACTATTTATATGATGAAAATATTCAGCAAAAAAATTGTGTTTTACTCAGAATGCTATTGTCTTTCGGACACCCAGTCAATTTCTTTTATATTTGAAGGAAATTTAAAAATGTTCAACAAAAAATCTTGAATAATAAATGAGGGTGCGATGTCCCTGTATTCAATGAGCAAGCGATGCAAAAACTATTTTTACTTACTATTGCTTTGAATTCGAATAAATCTTAGGTGTCAAAAAATATCATTTTTAACCACCGACGCAAAAAGAGGGGTGTTATAAGTTTGACGTCGATTTTTGTCTGTGTGTGTATGTGTGTGTGTCTGTCTGTGGCATCATAGCTCTTAAACGGATAGATCGATTTCGATGCGGTTTTTTCATTTGAAATCCAGTTTCCTTGCGGTGGTTCTTAGCTATGTTCGGTTAATATCGGTCTAGCAGTGTAAGAGTATCAGCACTTTTCCAAAATGATGTACGGCATTTCGGCGTATGATTACTGGATTAAGTGTTTCACACGTGCCAGTGTAATCGTTAAATGACAATTAATTTGCGTAGGGGTTTTTTTTATACTTTTTAATTTATAATTATGTAGCGTTGAAACATAACGATATTTATTTTTCCTTAGTGTTATGAGACCGAGATTTGTGCTCCTTCTTGCAGGAAGTCTCATGAGACCGTTATCCTCCGATATACCTCGAGTGTTGGTGAAACTAAAACTCTCGATAGGTGTCACCTGAAATAGTTTTGGAACTGAAATCATTTAAAAATTGTTGGTAAACATAGACAGACTTACCTTGCAGTGCTTGCCGTTTAGGAGATGATCAATGGCACACCGACTGCAGCACCACCTACTGGGTCCATTTGTATTTTCAAACCATCCAAGCCTTTCAAGGCTTCCTGGATGGAAAAATATACTGGATTTGAAAATATACATACAAAATTTTATCCGAATCGGTCCAATCCTTTAGGAGGAGTAGGTTAACAAACACGCGTACAGAAAAATTATAATATATATAAGATAACTGTAAAACTTTATCCAAAAGTGATTTAATTTTATTTTAAATTCTACATTTATTTAACGTATATAAAATATAACAAAATGGTTCGTGCTGATCAGATTTTTCTTAATATTTCACACCTAAATAGCTTTACGTATATTCTTTTCAGCTTTCAATTATGATAAAAGGCGACAGTGAGTTATGTGTTCCTTTATGCCGTCTGCGTCACTAATGTATATCTTCCTAATGTAGCCCATGAAACGTAAATGTAATAGGTATTAATTTGACATTTGAGTGAATAAATTTTGGTAACTTTAGATTGAGTAGTTATTGTTAGAATGTTTTTATAATGCTTCCTTGTTCTAGTAACTTTAAGAGTCGGGCTTATTAAAGGATTGAGAGGCTCTTATCTATACTTCTATACTAATATTATAAAGAGTTAAAGTTTGAGAGATTGTGAGTTTGTGACGTTGTAGGGGGTAATCTCTGGATCTACTGACCCTATTTAGATGAAATATAGTAAGAAGATAGTTTGAGACCCTGGAAAGGACATAAGATACTTTTTATCCCGGATTCTTTTCGTCGCTAGTATTACATAATAATAATATCCATATGACTTTCTGACGGATTTCAGCGAAAGTGGCCAATCACACCTGACAAGCCTCCTGTGATATTATAGGGGGATATTACAGGGTACAAGTATGTTTAGAAGCAATTGCTTTCAATCTCAAATTCGATGGGATGACAATTCGACAAAACCATTGAAAAATCAGGCGCGCAGTCAGCTTTACGTACTCTCAGAGTCATGACTCACTGCCAAGTTGTAATACCGCAAAATTTTCAACTCTGAGCTGTAATAAATTTCTTAACAGTAAACATAATAGTAAACAAAATTTGTTATTTTGACTTAGCTTGATTTGGGATTTGAACCCAGGACCTCCTGATTTATAGCCACAGTACATACAAGCCAATACAACAAAAAAATAGTCAGGACGTGAAGTATTTTGTATATGCCACATCGATTACAGCTATTATAAATCACTACTTAATTTATAAGACCAAATAACCATTCAAGTCTGGGAATCGAAGTAACGATCTGTACCAAAACAGATAGTGCTAGACCGATATCCTAAAACACCAAATACGTTGATGTAGAAGTTTCAAGTATTATATTAAACATCACTGTTACTTATTTCATCTGCAGCTGTTTGAGTTATTCAAACAAAATCATCCTCGAACAAACAAAATATCCTCACTCATGTTTCTTCTTTATAAAATACTAGCGGCTCACCCTCACTTCGATCGGGTTCATCCCTGGGTACGTTTTAACGCTTAGTATGAAATACAAACCTTTGAATTTCTCGGCTTTTCTGAACTATAATATGCATGTATTATACATATAAACCTTCCTCTTGTATCAATCTATCTATTGCTGAAAACTGGATTAAAATCCGTTGAGTCATTTAAAAGATCTAAGCGAACAGACAGCGGAAGCGACTTCATTTTATACTATATAGAGAAAGGAGTACACTTTCTTTCTGATATGAATAATATATTGCGTATTATTCAATCTTTTGGAGATCCGATTCTGAGATATTTGATATACTTGTGATAGAAAATATCAAGATGTTATATTTCATTTCTTTAAAGATGAAGCTTTTGTTACAAAATATGTACAATATGAGGGTATATGTATAATATTATAGTAACGGGGTCAATGTTGTATTTTTTTTTTAAATTGAGATTGGTGTCCATGGGATGTAATAGAAACTTTTTGTTTATTAATCGATCAAAAAGCAGGAAGTACTCTATTGGTTCATATTTTTGGAGTGTTCGATATCTTTGTCAATTGTGGATTGATTTTCCTAATTCTTATTTAATTATTAATAGTATACACTAAACCTCAAAGATAATAATAAATAAATAAAGATGTTGGTACATTAACACACAGCATCATCTAGTTCCATGGTAAGCTACGAGGCTTGTGTTATGGATAACAGATAGTTGATATACTATACATATATAACTTTAAGTATACATATTATAAATATAAACATCCATTGACTGGAGTATAAACATTCGTGCTCGTCACACAAATGAATGTCCCCAGCGGGACTCAAAGTCATGACCGCTGGCTGCGTCGAATACAAAAATATACAAACCTCAAAATATATCCTCAAATTTCGAATAAATACTATCAAGTATTTTATTTGTAGCTAACTTTAAATAAATTTTGTAAATACGTGAAGTTCCGATGTTAATATAGAAATTGTTACTATCGAGATTATCTAACGATTCAGCCAGGAGGTTGATAGAACCCCCCCGCAACGTGCGTTCACCTTGTCGTGGTGGGGGGCTCAGTAGTACCCGGCAATACAGCCGCGGCGCGAAGCCAAGAAACGCACAGGGAGGTGGCCCACTTCGGTGGGTGGTATAGGAGGTGGCCCTCTTTGGAGGGCGATGTACCATGCGGGTTGCTCCTCGTACTTCTCTGATAGCAGAGTAGACCTTGAAGCAACCCCGTGGTTGTTGTGGTCTGCTTCGGCAGACCTGCCGTAGGGGCGTCGTAGTAGAGTGCGTAAGCGATCCTGCGACGCCCCATTAAGACGGGGGAAGGCTTTGTCGGGTTTTAGTGGGTAGTACTGGCTTTGCCGGTGAGTTCCACACCTCGTGCGTAAATGCATTTCCCAACGTTAAAAAAAAGGAGGTTGATAGAAAAGCTCTTCTATAGTTAACAACTCCTAGTATAGTTTTCTAATTAACCTCTTTTGATTCATTTGTCATTGATGGCAATTTTCGGGAATAGATTTTTTATACCAAAGTAATAAAAAAAAGAAAAAGTTGTTAAACCAACATAAAAAGTAGATGAAACCTGGTTTTCAAGCGTAAATGAACGGGCGAGTTAGCGATCTCCCTAAATTTATAACGTACATAAATAAAATGCGCTGTGGTGGTAGAAAGCTAATTTATTTGGATGAATATTGAACATGACTTTACTAGTGATCACCATAATTTTGTTTTGTCAATACACTGCAATGGGTAAACTATAATGTTTTATAATATACTAGCATTGCCCGCGGCTCCGCCCGCGTTCAGATGACCAAAAACCAAATTCTTAGGTTCTACATATTAGTATACTCTTATATTGCAGTATTTGTATTTTTTCTCAAAAATGAGATATTTTTTCCGTGATAAAAAGTATCCTTATGTTGACCCGGATAACCAGCTATCGCCATACTTTACTGAAATCGGTCAAAATGCAAGATTCCATATAGGTACCTTTAATACGATATAGGTACATTTAAAACTTTAAAAAAATCATCTATTTTACAGTTCTACTTTAGTCGAGGAATTTTTTTTATATCATAAATAATTGAAATCTAAAAAAATTAATTTCATGCACTAAAGGATTCTAATTTTCAACCGACTTCAAAAAGGAGGAGGTTCTTAATTCGACTGTATTTTTTTATGTTTGTTACCTTTCAAAAAAAATACCACCCCTAAGGGTGGAAAAATAGCTAATGATGAATTTAACCTACTTCTAATTGTCATATTGACTTGAAACTTTGCAAGTGTTTCTATTTCCGTTGATAGTACAGTGGTTCGGTATTGTTGACCTGATCCGATGGCAAGGCCAGAAGGTGGATAGGTGGAACTCTTCAACGGCTAATAGTAGATACTTTGAGTTTGGGCTTATTTTGTTTGATTTGACAAGCCTAAAACGTTAGAATTCTTACTTTGCTACTACTGTCTACACTAAAAAGGGAAAATAAAAACTTTTTAACAAAAAAATAAAAACCGACTTCAAACAAAAGCACTAAAAAGGAAAAAATAACTGATTGGTAGTTTTCATTTACTATACGAGTACATACCTCATTAAATATATTCGAAATCGGTGCCAGCCCATACAAAGCAAAGCACACCGACTTCGAAAATATTTGATTAGGTATGTACTCGTATAGTAAATGAAAACTACCAATCAGTTATTTTTTCCTTTTTAGTGCTTTTGTTTGAAGTCGGTTTTTATTGCTTTTTTAACACCATCTCACAAATAATATAAAAACATCCACTTTATAAAAACCTTAAGCTCAATACCAGTAAGTTGAAGTGCGAGGTCATCATAAATCCACTTATAAATTAGAAAACAGTGTAAAAAAGTTCTGAAGCAACGAACAAAATCGATTCACTCCTAATGAGAGCGCTTCGTTAAATTATCACATTCCGTCGACTCTTCAGAAGGATTTACATTTATAGAAATGTAGACTTTATTATTATAGGATTAAAAACGAAATTTGCGTAACAAATAAAACACTTATTGAAACAATCGTTTTATTCTTGTTTCTTGTTTGTGTTGAACAATGTATTGTTACATGCAAGCGATTAATTGTACCAGATTTTGTTATATATTTTTTTTATACCACGTCGGTGGCAATCAGGCATGCGGCCTGCCTGATGGTAAGCGGTTACCGCAGCCTATGGACGCCTGCAACACCTGGGGCATCACATGCGCGTTGCCGACCCTTTAAGAACCTATATACCCTGTTATATAGCTTTATCAATTAAACAAATGTGAAACAAGAAAACTGAGAGCCTTATCATTCTGGGTTCAGCAGTTGACAGTGTATAAATATTGAGAAACTAGCACTTTCCCGTGGTTTGCCTGCGTAGTTTAAAGTAATTAATTTTCATACAAACTTCCGATCCCCATTTTTACCCATTTAGGGGTTGAATTTCCAAAATTCCTTCATTTACCTAATCCCTATTAGGAATCTATCTCCCAAACAGTTAGTAGTAGCTTTTACGCGTTCTGAGATTTCTTGATTAATTAGTGAATCTTTCCCTTTATATAATCTAGTCTCTGTCTAATTAAGAGATTGAAATCTATACATATAATAAAATTGTAACTAAGTCTAATCTGTACATTAAATATTTTTTGGAAAATCTAATTGAAATAGACATTATTATCGATACAGAGTCCGAATCTAGTTTTTAGAATTTTTGTCTGTCTATCTATCTGTCTGTATGTGACCGCATCACAGAAAAACCTCTGGAGGGCTTTTGATGAAATTTGGTATGATGGTAGCTGGTTATCCGGGTTTTATCTGAAAGCCCGACCATCTGTGGCGATCAGGTACAATATTCATAATGGTGTGCTCACATGTCCACAGTGTATGCGGACCTTCTCAAAGAAGATTGGCTACAATAGTCATATGAGAGCACATGAGCGACAAATGTCGCTCCAAAGCTGAAGCAGTCGCCAAGATCGAAATCGGTCGGGAGTTCATCATCATCATCATCCGGGTCAACATATAGGATACTTTTTACCATGGGAAAATGTCTCATTTCTGAAAAAAATGCAAAAACTGCATTGCAACAGTATACTAATATGTAAAATCTAAAATTTGGTTTTTGGTCATTTGAACGCGGGCGGAGCCGTGGGTAGTGCTAGTTTTAATATAATATTTTAGTTAATTTAGCATCATAATAAGAATCAGTAAAAAAATTGTATGAAGCAAACTACTTGGTTGTAAGTACATGCTAACTCTGGATAAAATTATCAAATTCTTAACAACAAATCACATAAAGAAATAGTTAAATTACGGGTGGATTTATACTTAAAATTTATATGTGACGGTTCATGGATCTCGAAATGTAATTCATTCATTAAAGAAAAATAATGAAAATTGTTTAACATTTGACAAAGATATCTTGTGATATACCCACGACAAAAATTGAATTGAGAACCTCCGTCTTTTGGAAGTAGGTCAAAAAGTTGATAATGTTTGTTAGTTTTGAAAAAGTCTGCAATAATTCGATAACAATTATTTTTTTACATTATAGACCAATTGTAAAAGATTTATTTTAAAGAATTGTAATTAGTGATTATTTATATTGTGTACTAGCTAGCAACTCACACTCGGTCCGCTCGGGTTCGTCCCTAGTTACGTTTTATTATTTAGTAGATTTCTCAGAGATGAGATATTTTTCCACAGTTAAAAGTATTTTATATCTTGACCCGGATAACCAGCTATTATTGTACCAAATTTCCTCAAAATCTGTTTAGTGGTTTTCTCGTGATGCGTTCCCAGACGGACATACAGACAGACAAACATTCTAAAAACTATATATTCGGCCTCTGTATCCATAATAATGACTATTTTAATAAGATTTTCCAAAAAAATATTTAATGTACAGATTCGGCTCAGTTAGAATTTTATTATAAGTATAGATTATTTATGAGGTGACGTTTTATTCTTTTCATCCATTAACTCACGTCTACCTACATTTTTAAAGTAATTCTTGATGATGATGATGATGATGTAATTCTTGAGATGGATACAACTGATAACGATAATATATACCAAGTGCCTCTAAATCCATTATAAAACAATTTTTAGTTAATAAATGTAAAAGCTATACAATAACTCAGGTCTATATTTGAGTACATGTGCTAATCTGAACGCTTACAAATATTTTAGATAATGCATATTTTAATAAAATAATCTTTTCGTAAAGAATTTTTAATCACAACTCCGAAATACTCTTCAATCCATAAATTCTAAGCCGTAAAACTCAAAGATTGGTCCATAAAAGTTAAAAAAAATCTCTTTTTATTTGTAGTTTACGATTATATTCGGATTTACGATGGCACCTATTAAATATAGGGTATATTTAATAGGTGCTATCGTAATTCGCTTCCCTTTATTACTTAACTTTCAAAAGGAAGAAGTTGGTCATGGTTTGTATTTTATTTTATAGTTTTTTTAACATGATTTTATAAAAATAACATGGAGATTTTATAACATTTTTTACTTCTGGCTCGATCGGATCAGCTAGATGATATCAAATTATTGTACCTTCTCTGGTTTCAGATCAAGATACAACTTCAAATCGATACATTAAAATCGATTTTCAAGATTTCATTACATTTAGTTATTATTATTAAATTAGTAATTTCTTCCTAAAAATATTTCTTTGTTAATATTAAAATGGCAACGTGTGTGCCAATTTCTTGAAAACCTTTTTTCGATAACGGGTCAATATTATAATTTTTATTTATAAATAATATATTATAATTTTATTTACAGCAGAGTGATATAAGTTTATGACTACTGTTCATATTGTGGTTCTCATAGAATAAATAAATAAATAATATATAAATATGTTGGGACATTAACACACAGCACCATCTAGTTTCATGGTAAGCTACGAGGCTTGTGTTATAGATACCAGATAGTTGATAAACTACACATACACAACTTTAAATACATACATATTATAAATATAAACACCCATGACTAGAGTACAAACATTCGTGCTCATCACACAAATGAATGCCCCCAACGGGACTTGAAACCACGCCCGCTGGCACAGCAAGTAGGGTCACTACAAACTGAGCCAAACTTGTCGTCATACTACATAGAATATTACTTAAATGAACGAACTCGAGCTAAAGTTTACTTGAATATTACATTTGTGATATTTTACTCATCAATATTATATATTATATATACTCCAAGTTAAAGTCAACTGAATAATGGCTTCCAAATATAAATAAACTTATAAAGCGTCAGGCTTAGCTCTAAGAACTTCGAAGAAAGAAAAATAACGAATTTTAGGTAACCAAAACTAAATAGATGAAGTATAAACTAACATAAAGTTTTATTTACATTTTACTTTATTAATATAACAGAATAACATAATTATTAGTTTTAGCTATTTATAATAGCTTCTAACTGTTATTATGGTATTTTGTTGTATATATGTATGTACTTTTACCTTCTAGAATCTTAACTAGGCTATTATCAGTATTAATTGGAATGAAACACGCAAAAGTTGTTTGAAGCCACAGTTTGAAGTAACCGGTAGAGCTATTACAATATACGTCTATGTAAGGTAAATTGAAATTTTTTCATCGTAAATTTAAAGCCGCCTCATTCATTATAAAAATTATTCAAATATTGATAAAAGAAAACGGCAATTAAGAAATTCATCTACCAAAAGTTCTTTATATCTTATAAGGCCAAAGGACCAAATTATTATTTTCTTTCATTAAGGGTCCAATCTAAAAATCTAAAAATGCTGGTCAATTTGAATACCATTCAGCTTTTAACTTTTGCTAAATAAACCTAAAAGATGAAAAATCATTATTAATAATTAAAGGTACATTTGAAGTCTATATTTATAATAAAAGTACCTAAGCGACCGATCTTGATTCGGCATTTTTCTTTTGTAAAATCGAGTTTATTTTTAAAATTGCGTTTTTTAGAATGCATACCCTTTTAGATAAAGTTAAAAAGCTAAATCTGATATAAATACAGAATTTAATCCAAATCGTTAGAGCGGTTTCCGAGATACACGAAGTAAATTTCTATATACGTATAGTAAGTATTGATGATGTTCTCCTGACCGGTTCCGGCCACGGCGGCCAATTTCATCGAGACTAGCCAACTGCGCAGGAGATATTATAGTGCACAAGTGTACGCGCAGACACAGGTGCACTCTCTATTCCTGTCATTCTCATACTCCGGTGGGACGACTGCTCGACACGACCAGTGAGAATTAAGGCGCAGGACCAACGGCTTTACGTGCTCTCCGAGGCACGGGGGTGAAACACCGCCAACTTCCCAACTCCGGGCTGTCATTAAGGCTTACTATACAGAAAGACTCAATAACTAAACTTGGCCCGACCCGGGACTCGAACCCAGGACCTCAGGGTGTGCAACCGTACATGCTAGCAACTACACCACCGAGGCAGTATAATAGTAAGTATTATATAATCTGTGTATATACACAAGAAGAGCTCATTTAACACCTCCAGGTAATTTTCTAAGAAATTAAATTTCTAAGAAATCTATTGTTAACTGTAACGCCGGCGTGTCCGCGGTCGTGGAGGGATTAATGTCGCAGAAACTAGCAGAAGGAATGTGACATTTTATTGTACAGGATAATCCAATTTGAAAAAAAAACATAGCTCAATTTTGTTTTAATCAGTTGAGTGTCCTTCATACACGCTGAACCACAGAAATCAACTAGTGAAGGATAGTACTACCATTCATAATATTATATTCGAAGCATTGATATCTACAGTACCGACATTTTTCCAATGTATTCCGAGCTTCAGACAAAACTAGGCCCAACGGCAATCTGCTATAGTCTGACCTTAAGTGGATTTAGAGCGACTCGTTTTATTTGAATTTCGCTGATTATAGACTAACTAGCATTGCCCGCGGCCCCGCCCGCGTTCAGATGACCAAAAACCAAATTCGTAGGTTTTACATATTAGTATACTCTTACATTGCTGTTTTGTGTATTTATTTTCAGAAATGAGATATTTTCTCGCAGTATAAAGTATCTTATATGTTGACCCGATACCCAGCTATCACCATACCAAATTTCATCAAAATTGATCCAGTGGTTTTCTCGTGATGCGGTAACAGACAGACAGACAATTAAGTTATTTTTTTTTTTACATTTTAATGCCTGGAAGTCGGGTTTTTTTAAAGTTTTTATTATGTTCTATTAAATCAACATAATTGTTACATATTATCTGGTAATAAAAATTTTAGTTATAAACAGCCAGTAATATATATAAATATATTACATCAGTGACGTGAAAGCTATTTTGGAAAACGAAATAATATAGCAACTGTTCGTTCAAAACAACTATTTTCACAGTATATCTTCTTATATTCTAAAAATAGAAATAGGTGTCTATTAGCTGTCTTGAACTTGAATAATGCTGACAGTAACTACGATTTAACGTTTTACCTACATTAGAAGGTTACGGAAGACAATTTAACGATCATATATTACTCGTACCAATATATGGACAATGGACATCTATATTAATTACTAGCGTTGCCCGCGGCTCCGCCCCGTTCAGATGACCAAAAACTAAATTCTTAGGTTTTACTTATTAGTATACTCTTACAATGCAGTTTTTGTATTTTTTTTTCTCAGAAATTAGATATTTTCCCGCGGTGAATAGTATCCTATATGTTGACCCGGATAACCAGCTATCATCATACCAAATTTCATCGAAATCTGTCCTGTGGTTTTCTCGTGATGCGGTAACAGACAGACAGACAGACAAAAAATCTAAAAACTATAGATTCGGCCTCTGTATCATTAAGATTTTCCAAAAAATATTTAATGTACAGATTCGGCTTAGTTACAATTTTATTATATGTATATATAGATTTTCAGTGGAAATCATCAATCAAAGTTGGTGCATGAATGCTATTAACTATTGCGGACTTGCCTTGTGAGGAGCTGATCCTGGTTCTATCATCATGTCATGTTACAAGCAACTCCCAATTTTATGACGATATTATAAGTTGTTTAAATTTGGTTTCAGTGCTAGTTAAAAAAAAAACAAATGCATATACTTGTTGTGAGTTTGTGTGGTATCTTTTCATGGGTCTTTTAAAATAAGCTTGATTACACGGCCTGCATTTACTTAAGTAATAAATAAATAAAACATGCTTTTAAGTGATTTTAAAGTATATTTTTTTAAGATAAGAAGTGCATAATTACATATTATTTGATTTACTTGACTTAATTTTGTACTCGTAATCTACACATTTAATAAAATTCTGAGTTGAATCTAAACATTTTTTTTGGAAAATCTTATTGAAATAGTCATTTTTATCAATATAGATGCTGAATCTACAGTTTTTTTTTATTTTTTTACCTGTCTGTCTGTCTGTCTGGGAACGCATCACGAGAAAATAACTGGACAGATTTCGATGACATTTAGCATGGCTATAGCTAATAATCCGGGTCATCATAAAGGATACTTTTTACTGCCAGAAAATATCTCATCTCTGAGAAATCGTAAACTCTTTCGTTAGGCGCCTATGTTATTAGTAGTAGTCGCTATGATATATCTAAGTAAATTTTTTCTCAAGTTTATGAAGTTATTTTAATTTCGTCAAAAACCTTTAAGAATTTGTGATAGATAATATTTATGAAATCGATCTAAATTTTTAAGCCATTCATCAATTTGGACTATTTACCAAATTATTGATCGTCTAATAGCCTACCTATGACGAGGCACAGCACGTTTGACCCGAATAGCTAATCCAATTTCGCCAACCTGCTCTGGTTAAGTGTGAAACAACATATTGATATAACAAGATACCGCTTACTGAGGAACCAGTATGTTAAACTAATCGTTCTGCGTAACATTTTAAGCATCAGGTTTATGACTTCGCATACAAAGTTTTTGGAGTACCAAAAACTTTGTACTCCTAACCGATTACAGCCATGGCGGCCAATCCCAATGAGACTAGCCAATTGTGCAAGACATAACACGTTGCACAAGTGCACACTCTATTCCTATTACTCTCATGCTCCGATGGGATGACAATTCCAAAACCGACCAGTGAAAGAACGAGCGTGAGTCACCACTCCAGGCTGTTATTGAGGTTTCTAAACAGAAACACCCAATAACTAAACTTGGCCCGACCCGGGATTCGAACCCAGTACCTCTGGACCTGCAGCCGTACATGATATCTATTAGACGACCGAGGCAGTTAAAGGTTGTAAGTTCCAAATACACATGTGAAGTGGAAAAATTAATTTGTGCAAAATTAAGCCACAGAGATAAAATGCATAACTTTTAAGTTTCTACTTAGTACATAATATCTAACTAGCGACTCACCCTCGCTTCTCTCGGGTTCATCCCTAGCTTGATTCTTCACTTTCACAAACTTTCATTCCCATCTTCACCCTCCTTAGGGGATGATTTCCGGGACAAAAAGTATTCTGTCCTTCCCAGGGTCTCAAAATATCTTTTTACCAAATTTCATCTAAATCGATTCTGTAGATCCAGAGATTACCCCCTACAACGTCACAAACTCACAATCTCACAAACTTACAAACTTTACCTCTTCATAATATTAGTATAGATAATATAATATCAATTAAATATTCAATAATCCCTCCACATCGGGGTGTTCGCGGTCGAACACCCCGAGGTGTCGGTTAGCAATAGATTTCTTAGAATTTTAATTAATTTCTTAGAAATTTACCTGGAGGTGTGTTTTGTTACTTTATTTGTAAGCTTAAAATATTTAACCTATAAAATGATGTTTAATTCTTCTACTTTGTTATTGTTTTACAATTCAAGTTGAACTTAAATAAAGTTGCACCTGAAAGCTTGTTATTTGGTAAGCTTCTGTATATAAGTATTAAAACGTTATATGAGCGTTGTTGCGTAACAAACAATAAAAAATATTTTCCCAAATTTTAAGATTAAATGAAATAAATAAATATTTTGGGACATTAACACACATCACCATCTAGTTCCTTGGTAAGCTACGAGGCTTGTGTTATGGATACCAGATAGTTGATACACTACACATATATAACTTTAAATATGTACATATTATAAATGAAAATCCATGACTGGAGTACAAAGATTCGTGCTCAACACACAAATGAATACCCCCAGCGGGATTCGAAGTCGTGACCGCTGGCACAGCAAGTAGGGTCAAATATGTGCTGTTCCACCGTATAGTCTTACTGTAAAGAATAATGTCAATACGATGCGTTTTAACAATTTCATTCATATTTCGAACACGAAGAGCCACTTCGATCGCTTGGATTTTTGAATGTTCTTGCATGAGCTTTTGAGTTCAAAGATAGTTTCTTGAAATGCTTTGGGGACTTAAAATGCTTTAGAAATAATTTTAATATTTCATGTGTACTATAGAAGAAGATCTCTATTTTAAATTTCGCAAAAGTAAGTGTTATGTAGAAGTGAAATATATAGGAGTTTTTAGTAGAAAAACGGGTGTGGAGTAATTTGTCTCTTCGTTCACTATTTAGTCAATACCTCTTGACCAAACTGGTACAAACTTATTTATCTATATACAAGTGTCCCGATGGATGGCTCGACGCACGGTTCAACGCATGGCCGACGGACGATTCGAATAATTTAAATTATTGTCTAAAAATGAAGCCATGAAAACATCCTCATAATAATATACTAACTAATACTCTCTAACACCGGAGCATGTCAGGTCACTGGAAACACGTTTCGCCTGTGTCGACAAGTGCCGTGGCTGACGGCTGGTGTTGTCATATAACACGTATGCAGGAAGAGAATGCTGTTGATGACAAAGAGTAAGTAAAATGGCTTAAAAATGACTGATTTAAACGTAGAAATTCTTTACAAATTATTTTTTCGCATTTTTTTCGCATAACAGATGTTGTTTTGACCAAATTTTAAGCAATTTTTTTTTTGTTTAAATACACAAAATAAATTTAGAAAAAACCATAGAAAATCTTTTCCTAGAATTTTTGAGAATTTACTAATTTTCTTATTTTTTCATTTTTTCCGTAAAACCTTTACGGAATTTGAATTTAGAGATGTACTAAGTTATGCAATAAAACCTCTCACACTGTGAGACTATTATTGAGACTGTCTCACACGTGAGAGGATTCATAACACTGTAACATTAAAAGAATATAAAGAAATACATTAAAAGTTTTTGTTATTTATAAATGTTTTTTTGTAAAGCTTGCTTTTTCAACCGACTTCAAAAAGGAGGAGGTTCTCAATTCGACTGTATTTTTTTTTATGTTTGCTACCTCAGAACTCCGTTATTTATTAACATTCTAAATATAACAGATATTTAAAGTATCTACGATATTTTGCTATTGCTACTTTAAATTTTAAGGACATTAATACAGATTGAAGAACATCGGTATTTTCAAGCTTATTGAGTCACCGTGCTAGATATTTCCTTCCTACGTATCGAATTTATACTCGGCCACGTATATCTAAGACCAAAAATATTTCACTACCATTTAGCAATATAGAATTTTTAATAAGTGAATTTGATTCGATAGTCGATACCCAGATGTTTTTTATTTTGGCTATGGCAAAAGTTTTATTTCGAAATACAGCCGTCAACGGTTTGGAAATCATCGAATTTATGTGTAAGATGATTCGTAGTAGCTTTGGCTTGTAGTATAGAATAATGCATAATCCTTACACATATAAAAGAAAGAGAGTCTGTCTGTACGTAAATAAATCTTCAGAAATGGTGAACTAAATTATATGCAATTTTTGTTATTATGTGCCTTAAAAATTCTAACGAAAGAAAGTTTATTCAAACTACTATTATTATACTAAAAAGCGAAAGTTTGTATGTGTTCACTTATAACTTCTTCACGCGGAAAGGGCTGGACAGATTTGAATGAAATTAAGTATATAGATGTACTATGACCTGGAGTAAGACACTAATAGAAACATATTCCTCTATCGTCTCTCGCGTGACCACGATTGCTGTAAATCAAATGATGAATGAAACGTCCGGAACTAAAAGTCATAATGAATCCGCGAAAAAATCCGAAAAGATAGTTTTATTTTAAATGTCAAATATTCGCATAAATCTATGTATATATATATATATATATATATATATATATATATATATATATATATAATAAGAAACATAATTATGATACTAAAATATCTACAAATAACAACAAACTTTAAAAGAAATCTAATACGTGAGCACTTAATGAAACGACGTACATGGTTCTGAATTTTAGTGACGTCATAAACAGTATTAGTGGACGGTGAAAAGACTAATGGTTTGGTGTTAAGGAGCCATTGGTGGTTTAAAATTCATATAATAGTTATAATTTCATTATATTTTTGAAGTTATACTTTTTTGGCGCGATTGGAAAAAATTATGAGTGTAAAATTTTTGAGATGCGCGCGCACACTGACAGCCAACAAGCGAAATGATGAAGTTAGCTGAAAGCGACATGATGAAGTTAGCTGCTTTCCTTTTATAGAGAGTATATACAGAGAGCTGTGACATACGGGATGAAATTTTTACCTATTTTTGTTCTGTTACGCTAAAAAAGTATAGCTTCTTACGTGCGTGCACACACGTTTTTTTTAAAACGGTCAGTCTTTCCGTGAGTTTGTATCACACTAGGGGACCGTATCTTTTTAAGTCCGTCGATGTTCCATGCAATCCCCTAATCTAATAACCTTGTAACTGCTACATATTATACATTTTCAACCAACTTCAAAAAGGAGGAGGTTCTCAATTCGACTGTATGTTTTTTTTTTTTTTTATGTTTGTTACCTCAGAACTCCGTCATTTATTAACCGATTTGGACAATTTTTATTTTGTTTGAAAGGGTATACTTCCAGATTGGTCCCATTTAAATTTCAAAAAAAAATACCACCCCTAAGGGTGGAAAAACAACTAATGATGAATTTTACCTACTTGTAATTGTCATATTGACTTGAAACTTTGCAAGTATTTCTATTTCCGTTGATGGTACAGTGGTTCGGTGTTGTTGACCTGATCTGATGGCAAGGCCAGAAGGTGGATAGGTGGAACTCTTCAACGGCTAATAGTAGATACTTTGAGTTTGGGCTTATTTTGTTTGATTTGACAAGCCTAACACGTTAGAATCCTTACTTTGCTACTACTGTCTACACTAAAAAGGGAAAAATAAAAACTTTTTAACAAAAAAATAAAAACCGACTTCAAACAAAAGCACTAAAAAGTAAAAAATAAGTGATTGGTAGTTTTCATTTACTATACATACCTAATCAAATATTTTCGAAGTCGGTGTGCTTTGGCTAAGTAATTAAAGCCTACCTATTAAATACATACCTAATCAAATATTTTCGAAATCGGTGCCAGCCCATACAAAGCAAAGCACACCGACTTCGAAAATATTTGATTAGGTATGTATAGTAAATGAAAACTACCAATCACTTATTTTTTACTTTTTAGTGCTTTTGTTTGAAGTCGGTTTTTATTTTTTTGTTAAAAAGTTTTTATATGATTTGTATGTTGGTATAAGTTTTATCTAAATATAAATATAATAATTCTTTTAAAGATTAATTTATTTCAAATTAATTTTTGTCTTTCATATTTTGTTGTTGGTTTATTTGTTTGTTATAGAAACTTGTATCATTATGTTGATATAATAATATTTAGATTTATAAAAGCTTTCTTTATATTCAAAACCTAAAAATTTAACAAAATAATAAGTTTACCAAAGTATTGACACTTTTTTATTACTTGGGAGTAATAAAAAAGTGTCAATTTTAACCGATCTAGGTTAAAATCTCAAAAATAATGACAAATGAATAAAACGGTAATAATGGAATAAATACAGTAATTTAATTAAAACTCCAGCAAACACGATGATCGTACATCGTTTCGTGAAATGATTGAACATTTTCAACTTGTACAAACTGAAAAGAGATGGAATTTCTACATTTATTTTGAACATGCGATTATAAATTATATATTATAAGGTAATAAATTGTTATACGTTCGTGTTGTTTAACAAAGCCACTTTACTAAGAATTAAGGTACTTTTTAGCACTTTTATTTATAGCACTCGTTGGATGAGAATATTAATTGAGCCTGAAATTTAAATATTGTGGTCTAAGCTTATAGATTTAAAATATACGGTAGGTACTATATTAAATCTATGTCTAAGCCTCACTTGTATGTTATTAACAAAGAAATAAAATAATAATATAAAATTTACATACCATAAATAAATTTATAATAATAATAAATATGTTGGTACATTAACACACAGCACCATCTAGTTCCATGGTAAGCTACGAGGCTCGTGTTATAGATATCAAATAGTTACCAGTACTAGTTACCAGAAGGGGGTAAAATGGGATAAAAGATTGTATGAAACGCATTACATTAATTTAAAATATATAATAAAATTCAATATTAGTAGCGATTTACTTTCTACACTCAAGAATTCCTTTAGTAATGCGAAAACTTCTATAGGCTAACCCTTAATAGACCCCCGCCTACTCATTCGGTGGCGGATTTCACCCATTTATAGATGTCATTGGGCTGAAAAAAATGGCGTAATAGCCGAATTACTGCCCCGCTGAGATAAAGGCACGTGTGGAATTGGAATTTTTGTTCATTGTAGACAAATCTATGTATAGTTTTGTAAAGTTTACGTATGTTCATAAAACGTTGTCAGAAGTTTAGGCGTACTATATTTGTTTCCAGCGATTTACCTTATAGAATGCCTGTGACTTGTGAGCAGTTTTAGCGTATAGGAATAACTTATATACACACACACAAACTTTCGCATTTATATTAGAAGTCCGATTATTTTAAGCCACAGTACCTTTCGCGTGTTACGATAGTAAAAAATAGTCCATGTCACTTTCACTAGAAGCCATCAGGCAGGCAGCTTTATCGCTGGGGACGGGGTTTGCTTAAGTAGGCCAGGCGTCGGGCGTCGTGATTGAACGAGAAATCGATCCTACGGCTAGGACGGTAACGATACTCTTGGGTTTTTGTACGTAGTAGGATCTTCTAGTTCGCGTATTCTTTTTAACCATATGCATGGATGCAATAAAAACCTTTCCGTTTTTCCGTAATAAAGTTATTTTCTAATATCATATACTAAGAAATCACCTTTGCTTGCAAACTTTGCTCGTGTTCGGCCCTAGTGAAAGACAAAAACAAATCTATCCCACGGGAACCGTATATTTTTTCGCGATAAAAAGTAACCTATATAATTTATCTCTGTGCCAAATTTCATCCACATCCGTTCAGCAGTTCTGGCGTTATTGAGAAACAAACATCCATTCAAACTTTTGCCTTTATAATATTATAATTAACAGGATGGGATTATAGTTCATGTTATAGATTGCGCATGTTTATTATTAATTAGAAACTTACTTTAGCTTCACTCGAGTTCCTAGGTACCTATATAACAGTAGCTTATATGTTACCACAACCTATCTGTAATCGATGTGGTAAGTGTAAATAAAATTCCCAATAGTAAAAAACGCCATAGTTTATCTGTGTATTAAATTTCATCCAAATCCGTCCAGCCGTTTGACAGTGAAAGAGTACAAAGAAACACACATACAAATTTTCTCATTTATAATATGTCGATGTTATATAATCTACTTTCCTACTACTATACCTACCTTACAATATAATATAAGTCCAACTCAATCGTATCTTTTCCGTTCTATATATCATTAGCGAATAAATATCAATTGTCAACAAGATGATGTTCTCCTGACCGATTCCGGTCACGGCGGCAAATCTCATTGAGACTAGCCAACTGCGCAGGAGATATTATAGTGCACAAGTGTACGCACAGACACAAGTGCACAAAAATACAAGATAGTTTTGTTTAATGTTTTAAATGTTAGTTGGTATATCAAGTAATAAATATTCAAAAATTAGTTTTTGAAGTGTAACTTCTTTAGAATCTTTGTGATTTGAAACTCGATGAAACGGAAATGAAAGGAAAATGCGACACTAAAAAGAGACAAACACATAAATATATAGGATTAAGCCGGCGAGAGAATGAGATAGAATACATTGCCATGTTGCCATGGTAACCGTTGTTATTGTCTGACAAATGTACAATATTAAGTTTCACTTCTACATGTGTGTATTGCACACACACGCACTTTTTATAGTGAAAGATTTTTTAGATGTATGACCTCAATATGTAATACCTTTTTATATACAGAATCTATAATAAACACAAAAACTTACGTGGATGTTGTTATATTGTAGAAAAAATATTATGGAAATGATCAAACATCAAGTAGCTTAAAAGCAAAAATTTCATAAATATTTAAAGAAATACATAAATGCATTAGAGAGCTGATTGAACCTCAGAATCGCATATTCATTTGGGATTTTCACCTAGAGCGTGAGATCAGTGCTAGCTGTGAACTCGAGATATCTGAAAGAAATACTTTAAATATTATTTATGAAAATGGACATAATAGATTCGATTTTTTTAAATATGACTGAATACTTTCTTAGATTTACGCGAATATTTGACATTTTAAATAAAACTATCTTTTTGGATTATTTCGCGGATTTATTTTGATTTTTTTGTTACCGACGTTTCGAATACTTTATATTTATTGTAAGGACCTCTGGTGCCATTTTTGAATTTTTGAAATCATTTTTGTAAAATAGTGGGTAGACACTATCTGTAACAAGTATGATATAACCCCCTTTGAGACATTTAAAACCTAAGTCTCTCCCGTGACCATGATTGCTGTAAAGCATTCGAAACGTCGGGAACCAAAAATCTAAATAAATCCGCGAAATAATCCGAAACGATAGTTTTGTTTAAAAAAAAACCTAATTAGGATGTTTTTTTTGTATATACTTAGTCAATATTTGCAAAGAATAACCAAAAAAAAAACATTTTTTTATATTACATCTTGGGTTCAAATAAAAAAAGTGCAGTCTAATTTTATTTCTAAGTATAGAATCCTATACTTAAGAATATCTAAAGTTTCACTCAATTTACATTAACATCGAACTCCTTCATGCTCAAGCGACTTGGCTGTTTTGGATGAATTTTAGTACACTGATAGATTTTAATCTGGAGTAAAACATAAGCTATTGATTAAGTTTATCTAGGGACGCACACAAACGAAGCGCAGTTCTTTATTCAAAATTGTAATGCCTTATAAGCTACTTACCTCGATATACAATATCGATTTTCTATAACCGACTTTATTCAAGTGGGCACTTATAAGTAACCGCAACTTGCGAGGAATGACATTTTAAATTCAATTTGTAACACAAAATTGAAATTATAGAAATTCTCTTGACGTGAAATTGGAGTACCCAACGATAAATTCGAAGAATATTTGATATTTTATATCTAGTATAAACTAACACTTAGGCTTTAATATATATGTATATAAACTAGCGACTCACCCCCGATTTGCTTGGGTTCGTGCCTTTTTACGTTTTAACGTTTAGTATAGATTTCTCAGAAATGACATATTTTCCCGCAATAAAAAGTATCTTATATGTTGACCCGGATAACCAGCTATCATCATAATACCAAATTTCATCAAAATCTGTCCAGTGGTTTCTCGTCTCGTCGTTCCGAAACAGACAGATAAACAAAAATTCTAAAAACTATACATTCGGCCTCTGTATCAATAATAATGACTATTTCAATAAGATTTTCAAAAAAAAATACTTAATGTACAGATTCGACTCTATTTTTACAATTGCAATTTTAAAATAATGTAACAAAATATTATTTATTAATGTTTGATCAAAAAAGTATTTGTGAATGTCAAATAATTAAGGATTACAAATTGAGTAAATATCATATATGAAAAAAATGGTATGTTAAAATTGATATATGAGGGATTTTGATGAAAATTGATATGATGATAGCTGGTTATCCGGATCAACATCAATCTCTGAGAAATCTATACTAAACGTTAAAACGGAAGTATAAGCGAGCGGAACGAGGGTGAGTCGCTAGTAATATAATAACGCAATAAAGGGAATTCTTGTCCTTTTATAAAGTGCAAATGGCGATTCCATCGATATATCACTATACTTTTTCAATCAATCAAGTATGAAACGTCAATTTATAGTAGTATAAGAGAGTAGAGAGAGATGTGAGAGTGAGATTTGAGAGTATACCAAGAAATATCAAAGCAAATAGATTACAAATCTACATACATTTTAATATTTTAAGGAATTTTTAAAATCTAAAAAAAAATTTTTTTGTTTTCCTTTCGTTTTTCTGTTCGTCACTAGGTTAGCAAAAACGAATTGATTTTGATGGTAATTAATGTTATAAAGTATTTCATGATTCCAAGCCTATTATAGCCTTACTCAATAAACGGGCAAAAACAATTTTTCAAACCGGATGAGTAGTTCTTGAGATTAGCACGTTCAAACACTCTGTCTTTTTATTATATATATAATATGCATATTTCACTTTATAATTGAAAACATAAAAGCTGACTATTCGTGTCGATTATTGATTTAGAATTAATGCGTATCTCGTAATATCATTTCGATTGCCGCAGGGGACGTGAATGAAAATAAATTCTAGATATGACACTAATTAGATATTAACTAGCAAAAGCAGATATTTTCCCGCAGTAAAAAGTATACTATACGTTGACCCGGGTTACCAGCTACCATCATACCAAATTTCATCAAAATCCCGGTTTGGTTTTCCGTGATGCGGTAACAGACAGACAGACAAAGATTCTAAAAACTATAGATTCGGTCTCTGTATCGATTATAATGTCTATTTCAATAAGATTTTTCCAAAAAATATTTAATGTACAGATTCGGCTTAGTTACAATTGTATTATATGTAGGTTATATATATATGTATAAATAATTATTCAATTGTTTGAAAGCTTTCATGCTTACTGGCGTTTGTGCAGAAATATCTGGAAGCAATAAAGTAAGAAAAAAGGTTAAAAGTAAATATCTCGATTTACATTTTAATACTACACTTTTCTGTGTATATATTTAAGTATAGATTAGTTTCATTGTATTTTTCTTATTATAACGAAGCGGTTATTTATTATGGAAAATAAATAAATTTTTCATATACAAGCATTAATAAGTTAATTTTATAAAAATATGTTATTGTAAATAATTTTGGTGGAACTGTATGGGTATTAGGGTAATTAATATGCGTTGTTCTGAAAGCTATTGTATGTTTCCAAATAATTGAACTAGAATGTGCACAAGCGATTCAAACGCAACCCTCTCAAAACTATCAATGGAGCTTATACACCTTGTACAATTATTGGCTGGCACCGACTTGAAAATATTTGATTAAGTCTCTATAATAAATGAATATTCCCGTTGTTATTTTTTACTTTTTACTGTCTGGAACTTGTTTTTTTTAGTTTTTATTAAAATTATATATATATATATATATATATATATATATATATATATATATATATATACTTACATAGAGGTAGGGTGCATCCACTAACAAATCATGATGGCGGACTATTGTACTATATGCTCTCTGTCCAATCTGACGATAACTGCTCATAAAAAGATTATTAGAAAAAAGTATATTGGAACTAGCGATTTAGCCTTCGGTCATACATTTAATAAGTACTCTAGTTCACTTTAGTTGGGTAAGTAATTAAGTTCCTTTCATTCTCCAGGGCGGTCTATCTGTATACTAAAGACGCCAATTTCTTCAGCGGTTTCAGCGTAACAAATAAGCAGTAATAAACACACCCAAACTTTCCAAATGGTATTCTGACGAAGAAACCCATATAAAGTAATAAATTCTAAATTTATTTTTTTATGCTAATTAATATGATGTCATTAGTAATTAATTAGGTACTATTGACATCACCATTCAAAAACATGTCTATGACGATATTGTATTAAAAAAGCTTTCAGGCAATCTATACATACGAGTAATATAATAAAATTGTAACTAAGCCGAATCTGTAAATAAAATATTTTTTGGAAAATCTTATTGAAATAAACAGTATCGATACGAATCTAAAGTTTTTAGAATTTTTGTCTGTCTGTCTGTTTGAGGTCGCATCACGAAAAGAGCACTGGACAGATTTTGATGAAATTTGGTATGATGATAGCTGGTTTATCCGGGTCAACATGTAGAATACTTTTTACTGCGGTAAAATATCTCATTTCTGAGCTAAACTTTAAAACGTAACTAGAGATGAACCCGAGTGGAGCGAAGGTGAGTCGTTAGTTTTAATATATTATGATTATCAAAGAAATAGTTATATTATGCATATTGCATATATTTAAAAGAGCACTGGTTTTATTTCAATTTTTGTACTGAGCTTTTAGGCCTTTTCACTTTACGTAATAGAGCCAAGTTTAGCCTTCATTAGAACCAAGGCGTCTACCTTATTTTGAAATACTAATTAGCATTTGCTTTTCAAAGCACAGAAAATAATTTAAAGACAATCTACTATAAAGCGGCCTTTGAATAAATTGTAAAAGTTTTAGATTAAAATCTTGAAGCCTTTACCACCACTTTTTTGAGTACATTTTTCATGTTTGAGAGGCTACAAATTAATAAAAATTGCTTATGAGTACCACGTTTATTAATTTTTCACATAATTGTAGGAATACCAACGAGCTCAAGTGAAAAAAAAACGTGTATGTACATAAGTAAGCACGTAAGAAGTTATATATATATATATATATATATATATATATATCTTTGGCGTAACAGAACAAAAGTAGCTAAAGATTTCATCCCTTATGTCACAACTCTCTGTTTGTAAAAGGAATGCAGCTAAGTTCATTATGTCACTTTTTGCTGTCGGTGTGCGTGTGTATCGTAAAAATTTTACTCTCAAAATTTTTTCCAAACATGCCAAAAGAAGTTCAAAAACTTCAAAAAAATATTTTAGTCAATCTTTCTATAAAACACACATTTATAGGGTAGTCTTTTTATTTATAAATATAGAGAGTTAACTTGGTTTCGTCACCTAATTTTACCGAACACGTATTGGACAATAATTACAATAAATATTATTGATTGTTCATGAACAATTACTTTTTTAAATTATGATGTTTATTATTTGCACGATAGATGATGATGATTGTTTTTATAATTTAATCATTGATTAACAACAAGCAATATCACCTCTACTTTATATATATATCCCTATTTCCCTTGGTCACGCCATCACGCGTGAACGGCTGGACCGATTTAACTATTTTTTTTTGTTGTGTTTGTTATTGTCTGATACAAATATCTTTTTGTACAACAATTTTAGGGGATTTATTATCAAATATACTTACTTTTTTCATATAGGGTACCTACTTGAAGGTCTCTTGTACAAAATTTCATGTTTTTAGATCCAGCATTTTAGCCCGCAGGTTATCTGCCAGTTACATTATTCCATAGTTTTATGAAGGTTAGTGATAGAAATACATCAGCAATACCGTTACTGAAAATAAAGTGTTATTTATTGAAGAAAAAACATATATAAAATATATCTTACATATTGTCTGTTCACTATTTTCTATGACAATGTACGTCGCTTTTACGATGGCAATAAATCAGATTGGATGTTAGTTTACGGTGAAATATTGTCCTACGAATGCTTAGCTATCGACATTTCTGTTTAATAATCGAAACCTAGGGTCTTAGAAAATATATGATTCTATAATTGTTAAAGAATAGAAATGTTAAAATTTTAATTAAAATGACAAATACAATCGTTATGTTATAGAATCATAATGATGTTCTCCTGACCGATTCCGGCCACGGCGGCCAATCTCATTGATACTAGCCAACTGCGCAGGAGATATTATAGTGCAGCGCGTGTACGCGCAGACACAAGTGCACTCTCTATTCCTGTCACCCTCATACTCTGGTGGGACGACCACTCGACACGACCAGTGAGAGTTAAGGCGCAGGACCGACGGCTTTACGTGCTCTCCGAGGCACGGAGGTGAGACACCGCCAACTTTCCAACTCCGGGCTGTTACTGAGGCTTAATTTACAGAAAAACTCAATAACTAAACTTGGCCCGACCCGGGACTCGAACCCAGGACCTCCGGGTATGCAGCCGTACATGCTAGCCACTACACCACCGAGGCAGTTAAAGAGAATCATAATAATATGTCATTCAAATACATATTTTTAGATGACTATTCTACAAGAATTGTAGAATGATATCCTGTTTAGATCTTGTGGTTATTTTTTATGCAAGCTGTGAGTTGCCTTCAATTCGCACTCTATGTCATTTTTTTAGTACTATGTGCTGTTAGTGATTTAAGTATTTATGACGTATTATATATGACATAAAATAAATAATCACAAGTCAAATTCATGTCAATAGAGTTCAATATAAAAGCTTTCCTCTTATTTTCCCACTAAACTAAATTAGGTGAATAAAATACCGGTGATTATAATGTAAAAAAATATATGAAAAAATAAATAACATTTCCAATGCTGGGGGTGGGCCTCTCTTTAATATTAGGGGGTTCAAGCCATAGTCCACCACGCTGGCCAAGTGGTTGGTGGGCATTCTTAAATACATGTTTTCCTCAAATTTTCAATAATGATTATGGTCGAATTTTGACCATTGGGCTGTGGACGGACATTAGTTTAAATTGTCATTAGTAATTGCAAAATAAATCTCAAAAAACATCACAGGCACAAATTAGAATATAATACACTATAAACTTATATAACATATTATGCCATAATTTACCAAACAGTCACTTCTAATTAAAATTCTACCCCAATTTAGCCAGTTTAGTTTAAACTGGGTAATTAATTATACAAAGTGTGGAGATGGATCGTGGTACCCAAAGAGCATTCATTGTGAATAGCTGTTACTGAACTCTCTAATCAACTAAATAAAATTAGACGTATTTGCGGTCATACATTTAGTACTCTAGTTCATATGATCTATATACATTGTCTTTATTTTAATCGTGAACTATAGAGGAAATGTACATTAAATGCATTAAATTTAGCAGTGGGTAGTAGTAGATCAGCGGTTACGCGTTTGCTTGGGAAACTAAGTGAAGTGGGTTCAAATCTGAGGTCTTTCACCTCTAATATTCTCATGTGCAAATCGTTTTCAACATGGTTACCATTATATTCTTTATTGCACTTAAAATATGATACAGAAAAAAAATAACAAAGTAAACATAGTTCACAAAGGTGGACTTATCTCTAAAAGAGATCTCTTCCAGTCAACCCTGGTTGTGGAAGAGGATGTCAGCGGGCAATATAGTGCAAAAAAAAAAACTAAATATATACTAGAAATAAAGGTAATAATAACCACTTATACATACATACATATATACATATATACAAAAATATATAATACTATACATATATAATACCTAATGTAAAGACTACTTATACATACAAACATATATACATATACATAGTTAATATATAAAATATGAAAATGGAGAAAGGTACTGATTGATATTGTCTACATTTGTGAGAATAAATAATTTTTTAATTTACATTTAAAAACATGAATAGATGGGCTCTCATGGATGGATTTGGGCAGTTGGTTCCATAGTACTGCGGCATGGACAGAAAAAGAGTTTTGTTGGAATTTAGTATTGCTCCTAGGAATATCGAGCATAGAAGTACTGCAAGATCTTCTGGAACGTGTAGGGATTGGTAGAAAGTTAAAACGGGAACGAAGGTAAGGAGGGAAATTTTGATTTTTAAGGATATTATAAAGGAATGATAGGGTGTGCATATTACGGCGAAGACGGATGGGGAATACTATGTGTGTTATGATGAAGAAAAATATTGTGAAGAAATCTGCCTATCTGCATCGATGGACTATAGGGTGATTGATATTGAAGGAAAGGCCGTGGTCAACAGTGGGATGTTAAAAAGGCTAAATAGATGCACTGATTTTTTTATTGTATTTTAAACTAGACGCAAATAATTTAAATAAAATATTTTGGGATTTTTTCGCGGATTTATTTTGGTTTTTGTGTTCCCGACGTTTCGAATGCTTTACAGTAATTATGGTCACGAGATCATCAGGTCATGAGACTAAGGTTTTAGACGTCTCAAAAGTCATTTTGAACTTGTTACAGACAAAGTTTAACCACAATTTTATTTAAAATGTCTTATATTTGCGTAAATATAAGATAGTATTAAACGATAACAATTTAGCGGCTTCGTTAAATTACGAAAATATATGTAAATATTATTTCTATTAGGATTGTTACAATTTATTCATAATATATATATATTTTTTAAATAAATCGAATCATATTTTTTACTCCAAATAATTAAATAAAGTTTTCATAAGCGACACTATTATTTTTTTCAGAATTTAAAAAAGAAACTGACGTAACTTTTATCAAGATATTGACTTATACCTTGTAATTTTTATATTCTACTAGCAGAACCCGCGGCTTCGCTCGCGCTAAAACTACGAAAAAAAAACTCTAAAAAGGTAGGTTTCATACAAAATTTTATCCCCTATTTTACGTCCTTATGGATTTTTTTAGCCCCTTATGGGATGAATTTCGAGAAATGCTAAAACATATATTTCTTTAATTGTATTGAGGAACATTTATACCAAGTTTCAAGTAATTCTGATAATAAATTTTTTTACGATTGTATTATATCGTGTTTTCCCGTGAGAGTGAGATAAACTCCGGCGATAAAAAGTAGCCTATGTCACTCTCCAGCCTTCCAAATATCTCCACACAAAAACACGCCAATCCGTCACTCCGTTTCGACGTGAAAGAAAGACAAACAAACAAACACACTTTCACATTTATAATATTAAGTATGGAAGTATGGATATTATCCGTAAAATCTTAGAAATATATTAGATTTTTTTACTGTTTTTATATATCCTCGTAACTAAGAATAAAAAAATAACTGAATAATTTTATAGCAATATAATGTTTTATTCAAGCATTATTCAAAGTGGGTCTCGTGATTCGTGTATCTTGTTTATAATTGAAATCTTTGAAGGGACACAGCTTGATTAAAGCTCGGTTTATCCAGGTCAGAAATGGGGGATTACTCATTATATTAAAATGTTCTGACCTTGTTTAGACATATTTTTCAAACTAAATACATATACAAAGTATTTGTACAAGTTAGTGCCTGTGACTCCGTTCAGGTTTAAATACATTTATATATATATATTTATAAACAAAGAAGAAAAGAGTTGGCTTAATATTAGGAAGATTGAATACAAATAAAAACTTATGTAAGTAGTCATATAGTTGTGCTACTAAATCGGATCTTTCGACAGTACGTGGTTCTTTCATCTTTTCTTAAATTTATTAATTAACTAGCGACTCATCCTCGCTCCACTCCAGTTCGTTCCTAGGTACATTTTAACTTATAGATTTCTCAGAGATGAGATATTTTCCCGCAGTAGAAAGTATCCTATATGTTGATAAACAGCTGTCAGATTAAACTCTGTCCAGTTTCTCGTGATGCTTTCCCAGACAGACAGACAAACAGACAATAATTTTAAAAATTATAGATTCCGCATCTGTATCGACAATAATGACTATTTACAAAGATTTTCCAAAAAATATTTAATGTACAGATTCGACTTAGAATTTTATTACATGTATAGATTTTGCGTCTTCTACATCTTTACTTAATGAAATATATAGATGTGCTCATTCAAAGGGTTAGTATAGTTTTCATCGTTACATTCGTATTTTGTTCGAGCCTTTTATAATTCTAATTTGTTTCTATTCCTACTTCCTAGTGCGATGTGACTTAGATTTGGTTTTAAACATAAACTGTGAATATAAGGTGATTGTTATTCTCGACGACACGTTTGGCTCAATTTGTACCTACTTGCCATACCAGCGGTCGCGGGTTCGAGTCCCGCTGGGGGCATTCATTTGTGTGATGAGTACGAATGTTTGTACTTCAGTTATGGTTGTTTATATTTATAATAATATGTATTTAAAGTTATATATGTATTATAGTGTATCAATTATCTTGTATCCATAACTCAAGCCTCGTAGCTTACCATGGAACTGGATGGTGCTGTGTGTTAATGTCTTAACATATTTATTATTATCATTATTTTACGTATTCAACATGCTTTTATTAGCTTTGCATCTATTTTTTTTTAATTCTGGAAGCCAAATTGATATGATCAGAAGTACGTGAGATCCAGATAATAACGCATTCAATCCATATTCTTCCATATTTGATGCCATCGAGCTGATCTAATGATGGAGCCAAAATAATGAAAGTTTTTATTAACTCTTTAATGGTAAAACTTTCTAATTGGGTTCATTTTATTCGTTTTAACGAGTCCATTAAAGTTGGTCAAAAGCATATTTTATTTTAGTTGTTTAAAACTATAATTATTCTATATATTCCGCAACCACTAAACATGACCTGATTGTACAAATGAAATAAAATAAAAATATATTAATAAATAGTATTAATATGTTTTTGAATACATTTTTATATGTAAGTTGTACGCGGAAGAGGTTCCCCAAGGTTAAAAAAAAAAGAAAAAAAAAATATATTTCCGAAATGTAATATAATCTCTCAGATATTTTTTAATTTATTTGATTTGTTAAAATTTTTAACACAGTACGGATACCAGTTGTGTAGGGTGCTTTTGAAATAATAATATCATATTATGGCAAACATCATCCTGTTCTAAAGAAATAAAATAAATAAATATGTTGGCATTAACACACAGTACCATCTAATTCCATGTTAAGCTACGAGGCTAGTGTTATGGATACCAGATAGTTGATACACTACACATATATAACTTTAAATACATCTATATGATAGATATAAACACCCATGGCTGGAGTACAAACTTAGTGCTCGTCACACAAATGAATCAGCGGGACTTGAACCCGCGACCGTTGGCACAGCAAGTAGGGTCGCTACAAACTGAGCCAAACATGTCGTCGCTTTAATGTATAGTTAATTAGAATGAATATGATAATTAGTTACAATACGCATATCAATAGAATGTGTATTACTCATTTATGACATTTATGACTTCGTAAAACTAGTATGAGTTGGTACTCGCATTTATTTCCATCGTATTATTGTTATGGAGACTAATTTATTTTTCACCGTCGTCGCATTGAAGCATTGTGGTACTCCCATTAAAAAAATTGTATTCGCTATTCAATATGAATTTCGGTATCATTTCCTTTGAACTTCGCTATTTTCGTATGATTGATATAAGACTGATGGATGGACTTAGATTGCATTTAGTGGTGTTTTAATATTTTCAATAAATAATTCAATTAAAAATTCACTACATGTTTTGGCACGTTTTATTCTTAGCACTCTACTAATGTGTGTATATGCGAACGTTTGTATGTGTATATGTTTGTTACGCCTTCACGCCGAAATGGCTGGACGGATTTAGATAAAGCTTTGGCATGGTATGAGATACGCATACTGAATTAATTATAATTAAAAACGCCTACTTCAAAGCGTTGTACATATTATTAATATGGTATAGTGTAACTTCTACTAACTTGAATCAATAAATAGGCTTTAAAACGCAAAAAATTTTTTTCAAATCAAACTGGTAACCCTTTTTCAATATGGCGGTGCGGGGCGGCTGTGGCTTAAGGTCGCAAATTCGGAACATTAATTAAGACACAAAACTGAAACACTCTGCCAAATTAGAACTCTCCTTGACCTTTTGTAGAAAACCTACCCAGTGAAAGGTACACCGACTTCATAATCAAATACAAAATAATTATTATTTTATTCTTGGTGGTATTTTTAATTTTATATAGGACATGGTATAGGTTTTTAGGTATGACCTGTATAAAAATGTACGTATGTAATACTTTCTTAGATTTATGCGAATATTTAATATTTTAAATAAAACTCACTTTTCGGTTTTTATAATAATAAATAAGTTGAGACAACACACAGCACCATCTAGTTCCATGGTAAGAGCTACGAGGCTTGTGTTATGGATACCAGATAGTTGATAAACTACACATATATAACTTTAAATACATACCTACATATTATAAATATATACACCCATGACTGAGTACGAACATTCGTGCTCATCACACAAATGAATGCTCCCAGCGGGACTCGAAACCGCGACCTATGGCACAGTAAGTAGGGTCACTACAAACTGAGCGAAACGTGTCGTCATTTTTATTCACGACGTTTCGAATGCTTTACAGCAATCATGGTCAAGGGAGAGACTAGTCTTTCTAAAGATCCGAAAATATAGTTTTATTTAAGATAGACGTCTATATATATGTACATACATAAAGCGAGGTTCGGGTACCATCTCCACTCCGATCACATTGTTCGAATAGGAAACGTGCTGCTATTCAAATTACTTTCCTTCAAAGGGTGCGTTTTGAAAGTTCAAGGATTCTCGTTTTAATGATATATGCCAGTATTTATATTTGTATTAACTACTTTTTACATATTTAGTTTTTAAGAGAAAATACCGACTTCATAATTTATACCACCACTATGGGTAGAATTATTTTTTCTTCTTTATATATGACCAAGATGATTATGCTGAATGAACGAAGCTATTCAGTTAAAAAGATATTAATCAAAATCGATTCATGATTATTGATGTAGATGTTTAATAACATACACAAAAAATCAGGTATTGAGAACCTTATTTTTGAAGTGGATCATAAAGTCCAGAAGCCCAGAAGTAACGCGCTTGCTTGGGAAACCGAATGAAGTGGGTGTAAATCCCGGATCCCGCACCTTTAATACTTTCATGTGCGAATCATTTTCAAAATGATTATCACTTACTGTAAAGAAAAACATGAATGTCTGAGAGAATCTAGTAAGTTTTCGAAATACATGTGAAGTTCACCAACCCGCACTTATCCAGCGTGGTGGAATACGACCTGATCCTCATCGTATTGAAGATAGGCCCGTGTCCAACAGTGGGACGTTTAAAACGTTTTCCGAGGTCGTTTGCCCGCTGACACAGCTCACACGACTGAATTACGTGTTAAATAGTTTTTTAAGGTTTATAATTAACTAGCATTACCCTCGGCTCCGCCCGCATTCAGATGACCAAAAACCAAATTCTTAGGTTTTATATTAGTATACTCTTACATTACAGTTTTTGATTTTTTCTCAGAAATGAGATATTTTTCCGCTGTAAAAAGTATCCTATATATTGACCCGGATAATAAGCTATGACCATACCAAATTTCATCAAAATCCGTCCAGTAGTTTTTCTGTGATGCGGTAACATATAGACAAACAGACAGACAGACAGACAAAAATTGTAAAAACTATATATTCGGACTCTGTATCGATAATAAAGTCTATTTCAATAAGATTTTCCAAAAAATATTCAATGTACAGATTCGGCTTGGTTACAATTTTATTATATGTTAGTTTTAAGGTATATATCTTATGGGTCTCTGTTTACATATTTAAGATCCTTTTGTAAATATTGCCTGAAATAAATGATTAAATAAAAATAAATAAATAAAAAATTAAAGGGCTGAACGTACATACATATATACATAAATTTTGATTAAGTTTGTTGTAATATGTGTATTAGATGATATTGTGTTACAAAGTTAAGAGTATTATAGTTCACGTGTCATGCTGAGTAAAGGATATTAGAGTATGTAATAGACGCGACGAGAACGTCGCGAATGTAATACTTTCTTTGAAGAAGCTTTACTTGGAAGGATTACTGTTTAGTACTACTGTAGAAAGAAACGATGTTTTTTTTTTATTTTCAGCTAAAACGTATAGCTATGTTAAATAAAATAGTTGCACAAAGTAAAATATCTACAGCTAACAGTTTTCAGCATTTCTGTGTGCTGAGTCATTTTTAATAAAACTGCTTATTTTACCAAACTGATTTTATGATTTGAAAATAAAACGTATTAATATTATTATTTACATTTTCTTCCAGTTTCCAGCTTACATGGCATAATATGTAAATGCATTTCCGAATGTTATAAAAGCCATCCTAAGTTGATAGCTTAAAATAGAAAAAATACGCCTAAAAAATTAGGTATGATATAGAAATCTCAGCATCTAATAAGTGTGTACTTCAAACCCCCGATTCATAGAGGATAGATCAAATACTCCACCACTAAGAGATATTCGAGTACTGTTCAGTCTTAAATTATAATTTTCTACAATTTGTTGAACTAGCTCAAAGGAATACTACTCGTATTCCTACTAAACATAATAGAGTAAAATGTTCTTACAAACGAAATCTCCTCGCTACTGTAAGCTACAATGGAAAGTTTCATTATTTATCATATGAAGAAGTTTTATTTGATTCTGTAAGCATTGCAAAATATAAAAATATTCCATTATATTATCCCTTTATAACAAATGACAAATAATATTTGAATTAGTGCCTTGGTCAAAAATCGATAATAATTCATTAAGTTAAACCTTTTTGTGGTCATTTAGAATGATATAGTATATGCAATGGAAACTTGTATTCAGGCTTTTTATAAATTTGAAGTCGTAGGATTTTGGCGTTACTTATAAATGTTATAAAATTGTTTCACCAGATATACCAGTTTTAAAATCACTGTAAATATGATTGTCTACTATTCATTAAAAATATCAGATTCATGCACACAAACCCACACAAACTCACACATGCACACGCACGAGCACGCACACACTAATGCACACCCACACATGTATAACTACGCACAAAATGGAAATTTACTGTAACATAATAAAACAAATTTAAACATTGCCTGATAACATTATTGGGTATTTAATGAAATAAAAGACAATAAATGCTTACGATCAAATCGCTTTATTCGATTGAGTATTTACGAATATTAATATTAATGTTTATGAAACATTCTGTAATTTTATATACATTCACTATACAATTTATTTTATATGTACAATATAAGATTTATGTAACAAATAAAGACATTTATGCTTTGGTTTAATATTACGGAATCATATTATTAGGGAAATAAATAAAAAGAAATAGTAAATAAAATATTAATGGACTTTAAATCAACAAAAAATATATATTCCTTGTATGAAGGAGCTCAGTAACTCCTTCAAATTCCTCATATTGAGATAATTTGTGTTAACAAATGAGACGTTAACTAAAATAAATGATATTATAGTATGTACTACTATACGTCTAACTCAAATAAATTATAAATGAGTATTATGGTATTTAGAATTATTTATGTATTTAAATATGCATTTTACATAAGATTATTAAGAAAATTATATCTGTACAACCAGCCTTGAAGTTTTTGTAAGATTTAATAGTTCTGAGTATTGTTGTAACAAATATTACAATTTTACACGCCCATTTAACTTATTTTGAATTTTAACAATAAAATTATTTTAACATTAACAAGGATATGTATCAGCTAGCCTTAATTATTTATATCATTATGAATTTATTTTAAAATAATAATAATCTTTGGTGCAAGTTAAAAATTCTTCTTTATATTTTATTTGAAGATACTACAAAAATTTTCATATTACAACGTCTGATGTCACAAGTTTGATTTTTATTTGAAACATACTCGTACATGGTTTTTATCTATACTAATATTATAAAGAGGTCAAGTTTGTGAGATTATGAGTTTGTGACGTTGTCGGGGGTAATCTCTAGATCTACTGAACCGATTTACATGAAATTTGGTAAGAAGATAGTTTGAGATCCTGCAAAGGACATAGGATACTTTTTATCCCGGAAATCATGCTAGTTAATAATTTTGTACTGCTAATGGTGAAAAAATGTAGAAATGTAAACCGCTATTACTTGTTACGTTTATTATGTTTATTTTAGTTTACACTTTGTAGTAGTTCTCTCGATTGCTACGGAGACTTTAAAAACGTATCCTAAAGTGTGAGTAAATAATTCAGTTTTTATTCTGATTTACAATTTCTGATACACTTAGCCAAATAAATGTGTACATATTATTAATATAAAAACTGAAGTATAAGAAACAGCTCTTAAAAAAAAGGAACTGAATTTTTCTTATTTCCCTCAGGATGGTGATCTAGGATAATTAAAAGGAATCAACGACCAATTTCTACAAGATTGTCCACCAAAACGAGTGTTATTAAAGTGCATGCATCAATATTAGTATACCCTATACTCTTTCCTAGATAGCCTAATGGCACGACCGGACCGGAAGTTGTGATAAAAGATAGACCAGACAAATTATGTAGGTCTTAACATTTAACGTGCACTAATCGTGTAAATGAGTCTTGTGATCAGAACACTACCTCGTTCCCATTTCTGCGTTCCTACAGTGATTTTTTTAACTCAAACCCCACCCAATTCCTTTAATCCAACTGAGAATTTGAACTCTTTAATCGAACAATAACTTAGTCATATAGCCTGTATTAAACTTGTTCTTTAGAAACATTAAAGTATTTTCAATACAATAACATATTACGATTAGTTTATTTACAAGCAAATAATACTTTGAACTTCAACACATATATGTGTTAATATTAATTTTCTTTAATCTAGCATACACGAAGTTTTAACGTTAATTATTCATAATTCATCGCGACTCGTTATTTTGTACATGACTAGTTTACACAATCAAAATCTACAATTTAATAATATATGTAAATATACTCGAATTGAACTGACGATATTGAAAATCACGAACGATATTATAAATGTCATTTATAATTATATTTATATATTTAACAATATAACTACAATGTTGAAGTAAATAAAACTAAAAGTCAAATGCTGTGTAATTTTGCGGTGAAAATATACTACAATGCGTATGCTAAAAGCGTATTTATTAAAGCTCTTTAAGTTCACACAAATTGAGATCGGATGTTTCTATTCACTGAGAGCGCACCGAGTCCTGGGTCAGAACAGGGTCGAACGCGCTCCCAGGGTGCCGGCTACCTCCTCGTCTTACAATATTGGCATGACAGAACTTTCTTAAAAGCCTGCCGAAATACTTTATTGAATATTGTGTAGAATATTGGATTAACCATCGAACTTGCGTATCCCAACCAAAGAACAAAATCGAAAACCCAACTCGAAATTCTTCTCTCGCATTCCGGGCAAACAGCTGGTACCATATTGAGAATAAAAAAGGGAGCCCAAAGTACAACGAATGTAAAGAAAACTACACCCAGCACTTTTGTTGCCTTTTGCTCGAGGCGCAAAATTCGTCCATGTCTAGATGAATTTCGTGAAATAACACTTGAATTTCTCGAATGATGTGTTCGGAGTTGTCTTTGGGGACTGGGATTCACTGTCGGTCGATTATTAACTGATCTCTGACTTCGAATAGTCCTGACTGGTGTTGAAAGTGTAGTTCTTGCACCACCGAAACTCGAACCCCTCCTAAATCTTCTCGCTTCTTCCCAAGTTACCATTGATGATGCCCCACGACTAGACCTTCTAAAGAATGGCGTTGATGGCTCTTCGCTTTTCATATTGCCATTCCTGGGAAACCCATTGCATCCATTTATATCCCCTCCAGGAACTATAATAACTTCCGTTGTTCGCCTGGGTGGAGTGGAATCGGATCCAAAATATGGGCAAGTACATGGAGGTGGTAGTAAAAGACCATCTTCTGAACTTCTAGATTTAGTTGTAAGAGTTACTGGTGCTAGAAGACCATCATTGCTTTCATCATCAGATGCGCTTCGTGGTCTATTCATTGGGGTATTAGGATCGCCTGTAGATGAAAGTCTTCGTTTATCTTGGAGCATAGATGAAGGCGAGCTGGATGACACGCTTAATGATCCAGGTGTGAGCATGCCTCCACGTTCTGATATATTTGTCCTGAAAAGATAAATTCTTTGAACAAATATGAACCAAACGAAAGAATATGAACATATTATAATTGGAAATATCTTTGATTTAAATATTATAAAGCGAAACACAGAACACAAATGTATTTAAAATAACAATTAAACACGAACAATTTGCATATAATTATGCAGTTGTCTACCAAAATAAACCACAGAGATATGTTAGTGGGATCTGCATGTGAAGCGTAAGGACAATTAAGGGTATTAGCATACTGACTGCACAAACGTCGTAATACGTATAATTCTTATCAATGTTTTAATAAACAATTATCATAATTTATATTATGTACTAGGATTTGCACAACCAGTATTTAATTTTGAGGCGAACTAATATATGCCAATTGTAATACCCTCGGTAAGTCGGTTTAGATGCAGCAGAAGCTTCCAAGCCTCGCGACAGTCGTAACATCTCTGCCCCGAAATGATGCAGTGCGCTCATGGCTGACGGAGCAGGCTCGCTGTGCAAATATACACATATGAACAAAACAACACACATAAAACACACACATAAGCAACATTTATAGATATAGATAGAAAGGGTCTATTCGCACTACAGTTTAAGTTTTTTACATCAATAGCATACGATTAATCATATTTTTCTATTAGTTCAATAAAGAACAGAAAATAAAAAGTAATCGTACTTTGCTTTATAAATAAATAATAAATTAAGGGAGTTGTTGTACGCAGCAGCAAAAATATTTTATTACGTTTTAATGGAACACTGTAATAACTAGCGCAACGCCACTTTATTAATATTAAAGCCTCGCAAAGCCAGTCTAGACATCATATAAAGATTGAAACCATTTAATTTTGTTATATTAAACAATAAACATAGATGAGATGAGATATCAGAGGAGTTCGACTGGCAGTGACCAGTGAGTCTTTTGTTTCATATTCGACTTGATTAAACTTTTTCTTCAAAGCCAAAATAAAAAAAAAAAAAAAATTCGATTCTGTAAAGTTACATTTTTACATAATATTCAAATATTATTGTACTAATGGAATTTTAAGACAACTATTTAAAAAGATGCCTATTGCATTACATTAACAAAACCATTTACAAACGGGTAGCATAACAATTTCTTACATTTTATTTTGTACGTATAAAAACTTAACCACTTTCACTCAATAAAAGCTATAGGAATCGTCATTTTTATAACTAAAATAACGTTAACAGTAAAATTCTGTAGGATTTAACTACCTTTAAGTATCGGGGAGAAACTATTTGTTAGATTTTATTATTATTATTATTAAATTTAATTATATTCATAAATATAAAAACTAATTATTATTATAGATTATTATATATAGGATTATTGATCTGAAATAAATAATAATAATTATTATTATTTATTATTATTGATGTAACTGAAGAGTTTGTTGCAAATTAATAGCTAATAATTCGCTTTTGTTGCTTAAGCCACTTCCGCAAAATCGCAAGATGCTATGTTTATGTAACGGTAGCAGGAAAATTGCAAAATGGAGGCTTATCAAAGTAAGTAGTACTTGCGTATTTGTTGATGCAAACCTGTGCCAAGAATTGTGTTGAGATATCAATTTTAATATTATTTTGAAAATTACATAAATCTAATTGAATCATCGTGATTTTTTTATTATAATATTGTATGGATTCGAGTTATATTGGTTACTTTTTATTTTTTCTATACTAATGTAGCTCAAAAGTATATTTTTCTTTAACCGCACTCTGAAACTACCTAGATTAAAATAAATGTGCATTTAATAGCTTCTTTTTCATGGAAGGTTAGAGGCTATCAAAAACACGCTACAAACCTTAAGAGCAGACCAATTATATATAAATAATCTAGACGAGCAAAACCGCGAAAGAAAACTACACAGTACTATTATATTATAATAGTTCTCGTGGAATTAAAGTTTCTTATAAATATTTTGTTATTTTAAATAGGGTGCCTAGTTATAAATAATGGCTTGTATTCAGCCTTTTTTAAAGTTCCACTGCTGAGCACCGGTCTCTCTTCAATACGAGGGGGATCAGGCCATAGTCCACCACGCTGGCTAAGTGCGGGTTAGCGGACGTCTTTCTAAAACTTACTAGGTTCTCTCAGACATGCAGATTTCCTCACGATGTTTTACTTCATTGTAAGACAAGTGGTAACCATGTTGGAAATTATCCGCACATGAAAATATCAGAGTTGCGAGACCCGGGATTTGAACCCGCTTCACTCGGTTTCCCAAGCGAGCGCGTTACCGTTGGGCTACCACTGCCTAAATAATTATTTAATACTCCATTATGCTAATTTCATTTTCAAATATGTCTTACATTATTTTTATAAGAACCAAGAGGTGTAAGAAAATAAAGTAAGTTTCAATGTTCATAAACTTAAAGTTCTGTTTTATTTTCTGGAAAGTAAAAATTAAAGGTAAAATAATTTGCTTTTTATTAAACTGTAACTAATTATTGTTTATTAAGTGAAAGTTACAGATGTTTTATTTACATCATAATTGTTTGAAAAATGTCTAAGTCTAAAGTTAATTTCTTGTGGAAACTTATATGGGAAAATTATGCTATATTTTATTATATTATATATATATATATATATATATATATAGCCATAATAAAAAACATATTGTTGAAGATATTGTATACAATATGCAATAAAAACTTTTTAACAAAAAAATAAAAACCGACTTCAAACAAAGGCACTAAAAAGTAAAAAATAACTGATTGGTAGTTTTCATTTACTATACATACCTAATCAAATATTTTCGAAGTCGGTGTGCTTTGCTTTATATGGGCTGGCACCGATTTCGAAAATATTTGATTAGGTATGTATTTAAAAGGTAGACTTTAATTACTTAGTCAAAGCACACCGACTTCGAAAATATTTGATTAGATATGTATAGTAAATGAAAACTACCAATCAGTTATTTTTTACTTTTTAGTGCCTTTGTTTGAAGTCGGTTTTTATTTTTTTGTTAAAAAGTTTTTATTTTTCCCTTTTTAGTGTAGACAGTAGTAGCAAAGTAAGTATTCTAACGTATTAGGCTTATCAAATCAAACAAAACAAACCCAAACTCAAAGTATCTACTATTAGCCGTTGAAGAGTTCCACCCATCCACCTTCTGGCCTTACTATCAGATCGGGTCAACAATACCGAACCACTGTACTATCAACGGAAATAGAAACACTTGCAAAGTTTCAAGTCAATATGACAATTAGAAGTAGGTTAAATTCATCATTAGCTATTTTTCCACCCTTAGGGGTGGTATTTTTTTTTTAAATTTAAATGGGACCAATCTGGAAGTATACTCTTTCAAACGACACAAAAATTGTCCAAATCGGTTAATAAATGACGGAGTTCTGAGGTAACAAACATAAAAAAAAAAAAAAAAAAAAAAAAAAACAGTCGAATTGAGAACCTCCTCCTTTTTGAAGTCGGTTGAAAAGATGGACACTTGAGTTGAGAACCTTCTCTTATTTTAAAGTTGGTTAAAAACGAATTTACAGTTAGAGCTCTCATGTATATGGTATCGACCCTGCAAGTTTTATAGTATTCAATCAGCATGAAATAGTGGTCTACATGACCGTGCACTTACGCAAAGTAGTGAATAATAGAGTTCACCCAGAGGAATATCCCAAATTTTCGTGAAATACCTAAAATAATAATAAATTTAGAGTAAATAATACTTGTTATAATACTTGACTGATTTAAAAAAAGGAGGTATTGTGTGTGCAAATTATAATTAATATTATATTATATTAATATTTTTAACAATAATTTATAAATGGAATTTCATGACTCTTATTAATTATGAATATAATAGTAAGGTATTTTAATTTTTTAACCGATTGCAAATGTTCATTTCTGAAAAATGGCCAAAACTAAAAAGCTTAAAATAAAAAAAAATAAACTATAAAAAAACTAAAATAATTAAAACATATTTTAGAAGTAGCATAGTATTATGCAGTCGCAGATATTATATGTTTGTTACTTGCTGCGAGTCTTGATACGTTTTTAATTATTATTTTATAATGCCCTAATTTCCTTTATCTATATATTATACTAATATTATAAATGTGAAAATGTGTTTGTTTGTTTGTCTTTCTTTCACGTCGAAACGGAGTGACGGATTGGCGTGATTTTTTGTGTGGAGATAGTTGGAGGGTTGGAGAGTGACATAGGCTACTTTTTATCGCGGAAGATTATCTCATTCCTACGGAAAAACACGTTACGTTACAATCCAAAAAAAATATTTATAATCAAAATTACTTAAAACTTGGTATTAATGCTTTTCAATATAATTAATAAATACGTGTTTTAGCATTTTTCGAAATTCATCCGTTAAGGGGGTAAAATAGGGCATGAAAGTTTGTATGAAACCTACCTTTTCAATTTTTTGTAGTTTTAGCAAGAGCGAAGCCGCGGGTTCTGCTAGTATTATATAAAACAAAATCGGGTTTGTACAACATTTATAACTCGAGAACTGCTGGACCGTCTTTGATGGTTTTTGATTTGTTGGATTTGTCTCTGCCTTGAATAGCAGAATATATTTTATATTAAAACATCAGAAAAATTCACGAAAATTAAAAAAAATACATCTATTCCATATTATGCGTCAAAACGTACCTAGGGACGTTAAAATATTTAAAATAAAAAAATGATATTATTCTATAATATTTATACATATAAACCCAAGCCTATATATTTCAAGTATTCGAAACTTTCGAAAACAAAGGGTCCAGTTTAATTTTAAACTTTCAGTTAATTTTAACCTATACAAGATCCATCTATCAAAATTAATGTACAAGTTAAATTTACACTTATGACAGCATAAATCAATTTGACAAAGTTATTACACTGCACTAAGATGTAAGTTGCTACATATTAATTAGGTTCAATGAAAGGCATAATGTCTCCATAGCGTGCAGTATATGCATGCGAGCTTTCCAATATTGTATGTAGGCGATTACAAAATTGAAAGTAATCGACTTTAAAGTTTTATTAAGCCACTTTAGATAATTGTTGAAAAAATGCATGTCAGGGGGAAGCTAGCAAGTTTTATAAGTATAAACGACAAAAAATTGTAAACGCACTTAGCCAGCGTGGTGGACTATGGCCTGATCGTCCTCGCATTGAAGAGACGCCCGTTCACAGCAGTGGGACGTTAACAGGGTATAAGCCATTAATTTATTCAATACTAGCATTGCCCGCGGCTCCGCCCGCGTTCAGGTGACCAAAAACCAAATGCTTAGGTTTTACATATTAGTATACTCTTACATTGCAGTTTTTGTATTTTTCTCAGAAATTAGATATTTTCCCGCGGTAAAAAGTATCCTATATGTTAACCCGGATAACCAGCTATCATCATACCAAATTTCATCAAAATCTATCCAGTGGTTTTCTCGTGATGCGGTAACAGACAGACAGACAAAAATTCTAAAAACTATAGATTCGGACTCTGTATCGATAATAATGTCTATTTCAATAAGATTTTCCAAAAAATATTTAATGTTCAGATTCGGCTTAGTTACAATTTTATTATATGTATAGATTAGTTTTTAGCTTCTGATACAAACAAAATAGATATCTTTTTGAAAGAATGTAAGGAACTTATAAAGTTTTCATATTTACTCGCACAAACACAATTGATACCGTGAGACTTAAATCCAACAACTTCTACAACAAGTTTATTTTTATTTAATCTATAGCTTAAAAGTATGTTATTTTAACCCGAAAAGCAAGACAGATAATAAATCAATATTTAATTCTTTGAAATCATACGCAAAATCTCTTATGTTATATTAAGTATAGATTATTAAGTATAGTATACACTAAGAAATGTAATCAGTCGATTGTGATAACAACTTCGTAACTTGTGTTATGGATACCAGGTAGTTGATGCATCCCCCCCAACGTGCGTTCACCTTGTCGTGGTGGGGGGGGGGGCTCAGTAGTGCCCGGCAACCCAACCGGGCGCGAAGCCAAGAAACGCACAGAGAGGTGGCCCACTTCGGTGGGCGGTATGAGGTGGCCCCCTTCGGAGGGCGGTGTACCATGCGGGTTGCTCCTGGTACTTCTCTGATAGCAGAGTGGACTGTGGAGCAACCCCGTGGTTGTTGTGGTCTGCTTCGGCAGACCTGCCGTCGGGGCGTCGTAGTTGAATGCGTAAGCGATCCTGCGACGCCCCATTAAGACGGGAGAAGGCTTTGTTGGGTTTTAGTGGGTAGTACTGGCTTTGCCGGTGAGTCCCACACCTCGTGCGTAAATGCATTTCCCAACGTTAAAAAAAAAGGTAGTTGATGCACTATATATATGTAACTTTTAATACATACATATTATAAATATGAACACCCATGACTGAAGTACAAACGTTCATGCTAAACCCAAATAAATACCCGGCTCAAACCCGCGACCACTGGCACAGCAAGTAGTGTCACTATAAACTGAGCTAAACGTGTCATCAAAATATTATATAGCAATTAGCATTAACTATTTTACTAGTGGTTTATTATTTAAGCCCACATTGTGCATGAACTAGTCCGTTGTATTTCCCTATACATGTGTTAAATGAACGCAAAAAACTAAGATGCTATGCGCAAAGCAAAAGTTTCCGCTTCACAAAACAAAGTGAGGCAAATATATCAACAAAAACGAATACAATGAGAACAGGAAAGCTGTATTTTACATTGAAATTAAAGCTAGAACATTAATCATATTTTAGACGTTCGCATAAAATAGGCGGTTGAATATGAAATATAAAATCATAATGGATATTTTCGGTAGGTTTTTTTATAAATGTTTATTGATGTGATATTATAATTGAATACAGATATTAAATAATAATCAATCACATTTTAAAAACCTTAAACTTTTTGCTTGTGTAAATAAAGATGGAGGCAATAGTAGCCCAGTGGTAACGTGTTTGCTTGGGTAACCGAGTGAAGCGGGTTCAAATCCCGGGTCATGCACTTTAAATATTTTCAGGAGCGAATCGATTCCAACATGATTACCACTAATCTTACGGTAAAGGAAAACATCGTGAAGAAACCTGCACGTCTGAGAGAACCTAACAAGTTTTCGACAGACATGTGAAGTCCGCCAACCCGCACTTGGCCAGCCAGGTGGACTATGGCCTGATCCCTATCTATTGAAGGGAGGCCTGTGCCCACAGCTGGGCATAAGCCTCCCTTATGGGACGTTAAAACAGGCTGAATACATACAATACGTAATAGTAAAATTAAAAGATATAAGCTAGTTACTATCATGCTATTTCAATAATATACTCGTAGTTTCTATTGGTACAAATGCACACTACGTTTTTTCAAACGCTATCAGTCTTTCACCCGTTTGTATCAATATGAAAGGAAGTAATTTACATTTTTTTGCACAGAGCAGACAGACTTGCGTTTATGAAACGCGCGTTGTTAGCGCTTTTTTGAAACCTGGTGTGCACTGTGCAAACAACCTTTTAATAGATTTACTCCTTAGATTTGTAACGGGATGTTAGACAGCATAATATAATAGGTCTTTACTAATGAAGTTGCCGTTTTACAATACTGACCATTTGAAGCGTAATTTATGAATGGCCGGCAATAAATTCTAAATTAAAATGAATTTTGTTTTAAACTAGCATTGCCCGCAGCTCCACCCGCGTTCAGATGACCAAAAACAAAATTTTTAGGTGTCACATATTATTATACATACTCTTACATTGCAGTTTTTGTATTTTTCTCAGATAACCAGCTATCACCATACCAAATTTCATCAAAATCTCTCCACTGATTTTTCTGTGATGCGGTAAGACAGACAGACAGACAAAAATTCTAAAAACTATAGATTCGGCCTCTGTATCGATGATAATGTTAATTTCAATAAGATTTTCCAAAAAATGTTTAATGTACAGATTCGGCTTAGTTATAATTTTATTAAATATGTATAGACTGGAGTTCGAACGGTCTTTAAAATTCAGATGGTTACTTCTAAAGTCATAAACAATATATTTGTTAATAAAACAACTTATTACTTGCAACACCAGGTAATATAAATAGCATTTTTACTTTATTTTATAGTGAAAGCTCAAAGCATGATATATACGTTAGTAGCAGTAGTTACATGAAGGAGATGATGTATAGAAGTTTTAATTACTAGTAGTGCAAAGTGCCCGCGGTACTGTGGTTGAGCGTTAATGTGAGGAAACCCAGTTAATAAATTGTTAGGTACGAAAAATAAATATGATATTAAAATTTATTATTATTATAATACTAGCATTGCCCGCGGCTCCGCCCACGTTCAGATGACAAAAAACCAAATTTACATATTACAAATTAGTATACTCTTACATTGCAGTTTTTGTATTTTTTCTTAGAAATTAGATATTTTCCCGCGGTAAAAAGTATCCTAAATTTTGACCCGGATAACTAGCTATCACCATACCAAATTTTATCAAAATCCCTCCAGTGGTTTTTTGTGATGCGGTAACAGACAGACAGACAGACAAAAATTCTAAAAACTATAGATTCGACCTCTGCATCGATAATAATGTCTATTTCAATGAGATTTTCCAAAAAATATCTAATGTACAGATTCGGCTTAGTTACAATTTTATTATATGTATAGATAATATTACGAAATAATATTAAGCTTTTTTGATTGATATTAAAAAGAGCTCAGCTTTGGAAAGCTTTATATATATATTAGTTTCACACCTGCTTTTAATAGATGCTTTGCCGGAAGTAATAATACATAATATAAAATATGTATAATAAAAAAAGCGACATTTAGCGCGAACAAGGTAGGTTATAATGCTATATACGTTTGAATGTTTATTATATATATATATATATATATATATATATATATATATATATATATATATATATATATATATGTATATTGCCCTTATTTATAAATGCCTTTCAACGTCTTCATTAATCAATTAAGTAATGATTTTTATTAGACTCTATTCACAAAATCTGTCAAAAATATTATTTTGGTGGTTTAAAGTCGAAACATATTTATAAGAAGGGTTAAATTTTAACTTTAAGAGAGTTAAATTTTAACTTTTAAACTATCATTTTAATATGCACATATATGATAATACTACACGCAATATGTAAAAATCTGCATAAGATTACCTAGAGTCCTGTAGCCATAGATCTCTAGTATCGATAGGTGGGAGTTCGGTTTCGGTTGAAGCAGCTGAGTGTTGAGGAGTACCTCCTCTAGGGCTCAGAAATCTTCTCCATGTACATCGACGTTCTGTATAAAAGTAACAGTAAAATTAGTAAAGTGGTTAAATTTTCTGTATATACCTATTATGTTAGGACTCTAACTAGTGTTGAACTGCCTGTAAATATTATATGCGTGTTGTCGCTAGCTTGTAGATCGCAAACAGTCCATCAGGTCCCCACGGCCGAGCGCTAACAATCGCTGATGAGGCCTATGTTCGAAGTTCGAACAATGTAGTTAATATCTAGTTATAAATATTATTTTATACATTTTAACGTTTAGTATAAATTTCTCAGAGATGAGATATTTTCCTGCAGTAAAAAGTATTCTATGTTGACCCGGATAACCAGCTATCATCATACCAAACTTCATCAAAATCTGTCCAGTACTTTTCTCGTGATGCGTGGCAATACAGACGGACAGACAGACAAAAATTCTAAAAACTATACATTTGGCCTCTGTATCGATAATAATGACTATTTCAATAAGGTTTTCCAAAAAAATATTTAATATACAGATTCGATTCAGTTAGAATTTTATTATTGAGATATTATTTTTGACATTCTTTTTCTTGAAATCTTAGGTGGTACATTCAAGATATAAGTAAATATAATAAATATATAAATCACATACAATTGTTTGAAAATACGAGGACTGAAAAAAATCCCTCTAAAAAGAATATATGACCCTTTCAATAGACATGAAAGTCCTTGTGACTTGTCAAACATGGAAGCTTTTAACGGATTAGTTTGGATAGAAGTCCATTTGATTAGTGATGTTCTGAGAATAAACTAAGCTAAAAGTAACATAAGCACTCTTTTATATCGAAGAGATTATTAATATTATTTAATTAGAAAAAAATATATGTTTGTTTATTAATTTTATTCTAACAGTTTTTGTAAAATAACTAGATTTTACTATTCACTTATCTCTTGAGCTTTTTATGTATATCTATGTATTGTGCTGTCTTTTGTTGTAGGTCCATAGTTAATTAAGAATTTTCTCTTTTTAAAAATTATAATTTAATACAGTTGAATGATCTTATTTTATCGACCAATCTCCTTCGTGTCTTCTCCGTTTTACTTGACATTGGAGAAGTAATCTGCGTTCAACTGGCATGCTTTAAAACCATTAACAAGAATATTGAATTGAATTAATTTTGTACTTATTATATATTATATACTAGATTCATTTGTTTCTAGAATAACATTGTTTATCACAATTAAATGAGACAAATTTAATTTCTTATAATACTAGTATTATAATTAACTACATAATACATATTATATATATTACAATATACGTAATATGTACGTATATTTATGTATGTACCAAAATTTTATAAAAATGATTTTTAATAAATTAAAAATTTATAACGATACTAGCGACTTACCCTCTTAACGTTTAGTATAGATTTCTCAGAGATGAGATATTTTCCCGCAGTAAAAATTATCCTATATGTTGACCCGGATAAACAGTCAAAACCTGTCCAGTGGTTTTATCGTGATGCGTTTCCAGAAAGACAAAAATTCTGTAAACTATAGATTCGGCCTCTGTATCGATAATAATGACTATTTCAATAAGATTTTCCAAAATAAAAATTTAATGAACAGATTCGACTCAATTAGAATTTTATTATATATATAAATAGATTTATTTTATTACATATTTACAACAATAAATGTATGAATTCTCATTAAAAGTTAAAACGTAGATTCTTCCCCTAAATTCATTTGATGTTCTATAGCCACAAAGAGCATAAGAAATAAGACGTTTTGCCTTTCACATTCAATATAGCTTTTATTGTCCAACTTTTCGATGCCACTTCTGAATTGTCTGATTAAAAAATTACTTTGTAACAGTAAAATCAACGCGATAAAGGTCGAATTGGTCAGGGATTAAAAGGTTATAATTAATATATTGTCTAGGGTTCATTGTTTTCTTTTGTCACTAAATACGTAAAAGAAAATGAATTCGAACTGATGATAAATAATTAATTTTACCTTTGTTGGCGACGAGAAATAAATTTCTCAATTAAAATAGGTACTGGTATGAATTTATAAAGCTGTATACTTTATGGTGTTTTGGCGAACTTAATTTTAGTAGACTATTTTATTATTTACTAGCGATTTACCCTCGCTTCCCTCAGGTCTCTAGGTACGATTTTGTTCACCAATTTCATGGATTTTTATTTTATTGTGTGGAACGTTTTTTCTTTTTTTTAAATAAAAGTAGCCTGAGTGACTCCTTAAAAGTTTTAGAAAGTCTTGTCAAAATCGGTCCAGCGGTTTCGTGATTAGCCGGAACAAACAGATCGACAGACAGGGAGAAAAAAGAAGAAAATTAAAAATTGTTTATTTTTCTTATTAGTATATATGTATGTATATAGTACCGTATATAGTACCGCATACACTTTCATATGCATTTAGTAATAAGCTTTTTGACATTACAAACGGATACTTCAATTTTATTTATCTGTATAGATTAAATAGCTACCGAAATTCTTTGATATGATTTTACTTCTAAATTTATAAGATTATATATAAATAAAAACAAGGCTTATGTTTATTTTGTTATCATGTTTATGTATTCTAGTGTTCCCTCAGAGGTCGAAGTTCGATCCTTTTTTTTTATTGATAACACTATAGGTCATCGATACCTACTAGTCATAATAAAACGACATGACAACTTATAAATATTTTTTTACTTATAAAATATGTATATATGTATAATGTATTATATATCTTTGTTTAATTAGATCGTATATCCGTACTTTAATGTTATAAATGTGAAAGTGTATTTGTTTGTTTGTCTGTTTGTTTGTTTGTCTTTCTTTCACGTCGAAACGGATTGACGGATTGGCGTGATTTTTTGTGTGGAGATACCACGGCAGATTATCTAATTCCCACGGGAAAACACGTTATAGTACAATCCATAAAAATATTTGTGATCAGAATTACTTGAAACTTGGTATTATTAATGCTCTCCAGTAAAACTAAATAAATACGTGTTTTAGCATTTTTCGAAATTCATCCTAGTATAAGAGGGTGAATTAGGGGATGAAAGTTTGTATAAAACTGCCTTTTAAAAGATTTTTCGTAGTTTTAGCGCGAGCGAAACCGCGGGTTCTGCTAGTCTAATATATAAATATCTGGTGTCACGGTGTTTATGGTCGCACGCACGGTATGAGAATAGGTCGTAAAGTATTTTTCATTCTCCTACCCCCACCCCCCATTTTTTAATCGCGAATTTAATATTTTTGTGTGAACAATATCCAAATAATTTAATATTATATAAATAAATATATAGAGATGAACCCGAGCGAAGCGAAGGTGAGTCGCTCTATAACATAAAGCAAAAGATTTAATTTTTGTAGATTGAATGCGGGCAAAGCCGCGGGTTCTGCTAGTAATATATAATAATGTGTTTGATAGTTTTTAAAATATGTATACGGCTATATACTAGCTATCATCTGAAAAATAAATGCTTCTGAGAAGGTCTTGCATTTACAAACTGACAAATAAATAAATAATATTGGTATTTTAATATAAAAAGAAAACGAATTAAAAATGAAAACGGGTTTTAATAATAATAATTTTACTCAATTTCGTGATTCAATTTAATATTTATTTTTAATTTAGATTAATGTTTGCTTAAGAAAATAAAATATAGAGTTAAGATTACTCTAATGGTTTTCCTTTACGTAATTTCGTATTTTAGATGGCGGGAAGGCAAAAATTTATAACGTCATGCGTTTTAAAATACGAAATCGAAAATGTTATTAGAGCTTTCAAGCCTTGATTAAAATCTCGGCTTGAAATGATCAAACGTTTAGAAAATATGTTTTGCTATACAAATATTTTTCAATCTCACATGCTATATTTACATACTAGCGACTCACCCTCGCTCCGCTCGGGTTCGTGCCTAGTTACGTTTTAACGTTTAGTATAGATTTTTCAGAGATGAGATATTTTCTCGCAGTAAAAAGATAACCAGCTATCATCATACCAAATTTCATCAAAATATTTTATAAAAAAAATCTCGTGATGCGGTCACAGATATACAGACAGACAAGATAGACAAAAATTCTAAAATCTATAGATTTGGCCTCTGTATCAATAATAATGACTATTTCAATAAGATTTTTAAAAAAATATTTAATGTACGGATTTGACTCAGTTAGAATTTTATTATATGTATATTATTGTAAATGTAATATAAAATGATAAACCATATTTAAAGAATTTTCCTATTCTATATACATAAAAGGAGTGAACCGCAATACAAAAGGGGAATATGCGTGTGATTTAAATAAAGATGTAATTTTTTTTTAATCTTTATTGCTTCTAAATTAAGCCTATATTAATATTTTTTATGTTATTTCTTTTCCATTAAGCAAAAATATATTGAACAGAGCAAAAATAGGTGGAAAATCAAAGTAGTCGAAACGCACCGCCATTGGTCAGACCGAAAGTGACGTCAAAGTCTACTAGAATACTAATACTACTCAATATTAGAGCGCTGTTGTTTGGTGCATGATTAGAGTACAAACATTTATGTTCATCACATAAATGAATGCCCCAAGCTGAACTCGAACCCGCAACAGCTGGCACAGCTAGTATGGTCGCTACAAACTGAGCCAAACGTGACGTCAAAATATACTAAAGTAGTAAATAATATAATGGTACATTTACAAGTTAAATCGTCATTTGAACACAGAAGTGTCAGTTATTATTTCATGAAAATTCTGCAAATATTAAATGTCTACGAGTTTTAATAACATCATTTTGATAGTTAATTATAATTTTATTGAAATACAAACAAAATAAAGCTTTTCGTTTTAATATTTCACTCTGTCATAAAAATTAAAACGTATTTAATGATAAAGAAACTCTTAAAGCTTTTACTAAATTTTTATAATTATACTAGCATTGCCCGCGGCTCCGCCCGCGTTCAGATGACCAAAAACCAAATTCTTAGGTTTTACATATTAGTATACTCTTACATTGCAGTTTTTGTATTATTTCTCAAAAATGAGATATTTTGCCGCGGTAAAAAGTATCCTATATGTTGACCCGGATAACCAGCTATCACCATACCAAATTTCATCAAAATCCCTCCACTGATTTTTCTTTGATGCGGTAACAGACAGACAGACAAACAAAAATTCTAAAAACTATAGATTCGGCCTCTATCGATAATAATGTTAATTTCAATAAGATTTTCCAAAAAATATTTAATATACAGATTCGGCTTAGTTACAATTTTATTATTATATGTACCTATAGATTAGCGTCTAAACATAATGAATTTAATTCTAATACAATTGTATTTTTATGTTTATTATCCGACAATAATATTAACTGCCTCGGTTGCTTAGATTCTAATAGCAAGTTTGTACGGAAGCAGATCTAGAAGTCGTGGGTTCGAGTCGGGTCGGGCCACGTTTAATTATTGAGGTTTTGTGTTGAAACATTATCAATAGTAGCCTGGAATTTAGCTAAATATATCGATCTCTTACCGGTAGTGTCGAAGTATCGTCACATCGGACTTTGAAGTAAAAAGGTGTACGATGTGAAATAGAGCGTGCATTTATGTTTGCGCGAACACTTGTGCGAACATATCTCCAGTTGGCTAGTATCAATGCCCCCCCCCCCTCCCACGTGCGTTCACCTTGTCGTGGTGGGGGGGCTCAGTAGTGCCAGGCAACCCAACCGGGCGCGAAGCCAAGAAACGCACAGGGAGGTGGCCCACTTCGGTGGGCGGTAGGAGGTGGCCCTCTTCGGAGGGTGGTGTACCATGCGGGTTGCTCCTGGTACTTCTCTGATAGCAGAGTGGACCTTGGAGCAACCCCATGGTTGTTGTGGTCTGCTTCGGCAGACCTGCCGTCGGGGCGTCGTAGTTGAATGCGTAAGCGATCCTGCGACGCCCCATTAAGACGGGGAAAGGTTTTGTTGGGTTTTAGTGGGTAGTACTGGCTTCGCCGGTGAGTCCCACACCTCGGGCGTAAATGCATTTCCCAACGTTAAAAAAAAAGTCTCAATGGCCGCCGTGGCCGAAATGGGTCAGGAGGAAGACATATGACAGCAATATATATATATATATGTATATATATATATATATATATATATATATATATTAGTCATTATTGGAATTAATTTTTTTTCTAATTTTAAATATTCTATATGTGGTAGTTGTCCTTTTCAAAGTCGGTCAACCACTGGTCAATTTAAATTAAGTTAATTATATCACAATTCTTTTTCAGTTAGGTACGTCTCTAAAATTGTTCTATTCAACTTACTTTTAACGCTAACATTTTAAAATATAACAATGTTTTAGTTTTTGTTTTTCCTGGCTTTATTTTGTTTTAATTTTGTATAAAATATCATACAAATAAATATTAAATATAAGTAATATAAAGTAACTTTTTCCTCAATTTTAAGTTTAAAATATACGATATTTTCCCTGAATGCATTTTCAACGTAAAGACCGCAATAAATCTTTATTCTAAATTCGCTCCAGTCAAACATCCTAACTGCCGTTGAGAGTTACTGGCTCGTTTTGTTGAAGATAAAAATTCTACAATTTTACCTTTCAACCTTAAAATTTGTATAATAACATTTCATAGTTAGTTTTGGTTTAAATTTCGAGAGTATTTATCTATACATATAATAAAATTCTAACTAAATCTGTCTGTCTAGGAATGAATTACGAGAAAACAACTGGACAGATTTTTATGAAGTTTGGCATGATGGTAGCTGGTTTTCCGGGTTAACATATAGGATACTTTTTACTGTAAGAAAATATCTCATTTTTGAGAAATCTATACAACAGTTAAAACGTGCACTAGGCAACCGTGCGGAGCGAGGATGAGTGGCTAGTCATAACGTGAAAAAGTACGCTCAAAAGTATTCAAGAACAGAATATCATTTCTCATATAAGTTAATTAATGTGTATTGTCATTCTTTTGAGAAATAAATTCTATACACCCATGTATGTTCGTATGTCATACTGAACTTCTTCTCCTTGCCCATTCCCCAATCACTTGTGGTCGGCGGTATATTTTTTGTACTGCTGATAGGATTTGGCAAAAGTTTTACAACCGGCCGCCTGCCTGACGTCAACCCTCCTTGGGAATGCTATTTATTGTCTCTCTTTGTCTGAATGGTATCGCGGAAGTCTTATAATATGAACCTTCGATTTTCTTGTCTTTTAAATCATTTTTTATACTATTACTTAAATTTTGAATGTTATTTTCGGATATATTTTGAAATAAACTTGTATTTTGAAATAAATAAATAAAAAAATAAAATGTCATACTGAACGTAACCACTAATTACGATTATAATTTAAGCCAAAAACAATAGCCATTCATATAAATACCGATAGGTATCGCACCAAGCCAGCCAGCAGCCCATCCTTGTCCGAGTCCTTTTCTTTGGCGCGCAAGTAGCTGCACTGTCAACGCGTATGTCAACAGCATCACACCGAGAGGTATGTAGAAAGAGATAACCGATCCGATGGCTTTGTACAACGGATCAGGTATCTGACAGGAACCACCGATCAGGACTGATTCTTCGTTCTGTGAATGAAAATTAAGTTTAATTATGGAGTCTAACAGAATTAACTTTTTAATTATTTTTTTTTAATATTTGTTTTTAAATTCTTTAAATAATGCATAGTTAGATTTTAAAAAAAGGTCCTGCTGTATGTTTTTTATGTATGTTACACGTATTTTGATCAATTGTGAATTTTTAGTCCCCGACGACAATAGTGTTTTAAATCTGATCCCAAGTCGGCGACTTCTCGACATATAGGTATTATTTTATTTAGTGATTTACACTTTAATTTCTTTAATGGCAATGAATTGGGAGTATTATTTGTAATTTTTTATTTTAATCGATGAAAAAAATATTAACCCCGAGCCATATTCGATGACTAGCTGCATTCGTATGATAGATTAACCCTATGGTTATATAGAGTTCAGTTATAAAGATTCCATAGGGTGAAAAAAGTCCTTCGTCCCTCATATGTAAAATCGCTTTTGAAGCGGAGCGAGGCTAACACGAAGGGTGGAAGCCTAATACAATATCAGTTTACACAAGAATATTCAGGTGCTTTTTAATACTTGTAAACTGATACCATTCTAAAAAAAAAATATATTTTTTTAGAAAGCTCGCAAAAGCTTTTTAACAAACAAGTTATCCTAAGCACATGCATTATTTGTACTGTACATTGCATTCAAACGTTTACTTTGACGTCATCGAGACTGGTTAGTTATTCAGACCTTGACGTAGAAGGATACCAAAACAATTGTTATCCGCATAAAACGTCGCTATATTGATTTTTTAACTACATTCTATTAGTGTCTAAGCTGGATGGTGCTATGTTTGTATTTTTAGTATGAGACTAGTAATTTATTTTACATATAGAACAGGTATACGAGTATAATATACGTATTATTTCTACTTATTAATAAGCTTGAAATGTGTGTCCGAGTGTAAATCATAATCCGAGTGTAATAATAAAAATATACTATGTTTAAATAGACTTTTACAAACACTTCTGAATCCTAATTTTTTTAATTTTTAAAATTCAACTTAAATATCAATATGTAAGTCCGTGAGGGAGCTATCACAGGCTCGGAAGACAGTTCTGCTGAGAAGAGTCGGCGAGAAACTTAGGAGTAATATAAAAATATTTGCCGTTTATTGAGTTCTAATGATTATTATTAAGATTCATGATACTAAAGTGCCACACATACATACAATCCACAATAGCAAAGTGGAACATGCTCACCGCTAAAATGTGCATGATGTCGGCCTTTACATGCAATTTTGAAAAAATACTATCGGTTCGGATTTTTCCGCGGATTTTTTGATTTTTAGTTCACGAAATTTCGACTGCTTTACAGCAATCATAGTCATGGGGCAGATTTATATACTATCTAAGTGTAAATGTTTAAGTTTTTAAATACCCGAATAAGTTATTGATTGATAGTTTTAGTCTGCAGTATGTTTCTATAGACTCTTGTTCTTTCCTTTCTTCTTCCTCCGTACTCTACGAGACTAGTTTATCATGTGTAAAAGTGCTAGGTGTCCCAATTCACTTTAAAACATAATTAAAGTCGTTGCAATAGCAGGCGCGTTATAAAAACTACTTAAAAATACGTTTCTTTGAATATGACAACCAAAAAAATTAGAAGTTTCAACATAATATGAAAAACAAATAAATGTAACAACAGAAATAAATATTCGCTATATTACACTGGCTATGAATATTTAAAGGTAGTTAGTACCCAATACATTCAGTCAGGCTTTGAATAAATTATTACTACCTCTAGGCTATTGTAATTCTAAGGAAATCTATATGTATATAACACATGATAGATGAAGCTGAAATATTAGGTATAGTTTTTGCCTGCAGCTCCACTCGATAATCGAAACAATATCAAGTATAAAGTTGACCTATAAAAAAGAACCTATAAAAGTATCCATTTCTCTCGTCTTGTAGGTAATTTAGGTCTTTCCATTTAAACCTGTTCTGTGGTTCTAGCATAAGAAGGCAAGGAACAGGCAGATTTTGAAATTTGTATTAATGAATACAAATAATAAACTTGTTTTTTTAATATAATTGGCAATTTCGTGAACAAGCAAAAGAAAATTGTACGTTTTAACGGTTAGTATGGAATAAAAGACTATATATTATATACGAATAGGTATAAAATAAACAGTTTGAACTTTTCCAATTTCCCTATTTTTTTATATTTAAACTACCCCTGATGCACTCGCATCAAAACAAAAAAAAAGAATTATTCAAATTGATCCAGCCGTTTTTGAGTTTTAGTGAAACTAACGAACAGCAGTTAATTTTATTAAAATATATAGGTAATGTGACGTAATTTGGGCGGTCCGTTTTACTTAATTTCTTGAACCAGACACGATTTAGAGGTATTCTAGTACTCTATCTTCGCACCTATTTCCTAGAACTGATGTTAAAAACTCTTCTAACAAAGCAATAAAATAAAAAGCTTTATTTCTGACACTTTTATTTGCAAAAAAAAACCTTATTTCTCTACCATTTACATCAATCATTGTAGAGAACAGGTTTCATGGTTTAATAACAAAGTGTTGACAGCAATTTAATTAAAGCCATCATTGTTATTCAGTGTGCACCGTTGTATTTTGTGCTTGATCATCTTTATCGGTAAACGAACGTTTACAATGGTTTTGCCGTTCAAAATAGCACATACACAGACTTTTATACATACTAGCGACTCACCCTAGCTCCGCTTGGGTTCGTTCCTAGTTATATTTTAACGTTTAGATTTCTTAGGAATGAGATATTTCCCTGCGGTAAAAAGTATCCTATATATTGACCTAGATAACCAGCTATCATCGTCCTCATCAAAATCTGTCCAGTGGTTGGACTATATATAACAGTTCCCAGACAGACCGACAGTAGACAAAAAACTTTAGATTTTGCCTATGTATCGATAATAATGACAATTCCAATAATATTTTCCAAAAAATATTTAATATACATATTCGATTCAGAATTTTATTACATGTATAGATAAATTACATTCGAATTGTGCCTGTTTTATGATATAGATAAATATTTCTATACCTGTTGTAGATATCGAATAATAGGTTAACGAAGTTTCATAGCAATTGAATAAATAGTATAGGTAGTAAAGAAAGAAAAAATCGAAAAAGATCTAGGAGTTTATTTAAAAATGTCACATATTCGCGTTTTAAGAAAGTGTTATATAGGAATGCATACGATAAAGTTACTTGGTAATTTAAAGTTATGTATGTAATTCAGCCCTTATTATCTTCCACTTAGAACGAGCCTATTTTCAATATTATAAGCGTTTCGCCTTTGTCGATCATTAACAAAAATGGAGACTGGCAGATTTCAGACGTCTTTCAAAACTAGTTATATTCTCTCGGACATACAGAATATCTCACGGTGTCTTCATTTTCATCATATTAGCAATCATGTAGAAAATGATTCGTTTATTAAAATCTAAAAGGCGCAAGACCCGGTTTTTTATACCCACTTCACTTGGCTTTCCAAGCGAGTGAGCTTTTTTTATCCACTACTACTTTAACAGTTTAAAAGATAAGATTAGAAGTCGGACTACGGCTTATTCTGTTGTTAAATTGTTCGAGTTAGCGCCCAAATACATCCAAATTTTGTTATAAAAATATTCAGAAATACATATTATATAGGTATTTTTTTATTTGACCAACAGTGTACTTGAAAGAGAAAGTTTAATTTAGAAAGTTTTATTTTTACAGCTCCAATTTATTAGATGTACATAAAAATTTACATGTGAAGTTACCTTGCGCAAAAGTTCATGGTCACATTCAAATATACTGTGCCTATTATTAAAAATTAGAAAATTAGAAGTTCTAAATCTCGCTCGAATAATAATATCGGTATAAAATATTCTTACCTTTAAAATTATAAATCTTTTGAATAATATCATAAGCCAAATAAAAATATAACTAAACAAGCATTGCCCGCGGCTCCGCCCGCGTTCAGATGACCAAAAACTAAATTCTCAGGTTTTACATACAAATATACTCTTACATTGCAGTTTTTGTATTTTTTCTCAGAAACGAGATATTTTCCCGCTGTAAAAAGTATCCTATAAGTTGACCCGGATAACGAGCTATCACCATACCAAATTTCATCAAAATCCCTCCAGTGGTTTTTCTGTGATGCGGTAACAGACAGACAAAAATTCTAAAAACTATAGATTCGGCCTCTGTATCGATAATAATGTTTATTTCAATAAGATTTTCCAAAAAATATTTAATGTACAGATTCGGCTTCGTTACAATTTTATTATATGCATAGATTATTAAAGAAACATGCTTTATTTTATGAAAATTGGAACCCTTAAAGTATCATTCATCTATTCTCACACACTTGCTCTCTATGTCATCTGACTTGAGTATAGTAAAAGTTTAGCGCAGTCTCAGTGCTGCCCGAGATTTCGGTCTTTAGCAGCATTAACTGAGTTATTACCCTTTGCCATAAGTTACTTTAAGCTTTACTGATTCTGTTAACTTTTTTTACTCTTTTTATGGCAATAAATATTTTATTTATTTATTTATATTATATTATATATATATAAACGTGTGCGTCTCGGGATGCCCAACAGAAGTGATAACTTAAACTAATCTAAGTTGAACTATATAATATTGAAATTGTTTAATTTGAGAAAAGCTTAGTTTATTACTTTTTTATGTATATTAATATGAATGTCTGTCCGAAATACGGCTAGCGCTGTGGGTTAGAGTGAGATAGGAGAAGCCTGCCTGTCGCTGCCGTATGCGGGAGAGAAAGATGCCAGACAGACTGGCGCCGTAACGCGTTATGTAACAAAGCAGTTTACCCTCCCATAAGAAGTCATCACTTCAAAAGTTTTCCTATACCTCACCTTAATATTTATACAGTTAAATTTCTTTGTCTATACTAGTATTCGTTCAGCGGCTGAAATATAACCATAAAGCTGGTTAAAAACTAATAAACAAAAAAAAAGAAAATCCGTTGCCAAACAGAAGAAAAAAAAAACTGAACTGTTTACATATTTATTTATATATAGATTGTTATTTAAATGGAAGTGTCAAGAGATGTTTGTTTGTAGATCACTTTAGTCACTTATTGATCGGGCGTTGTGGGAATATAATTATTTATTAAAAGGTCCCCGTGCGTTGTTTATAGAGAAGATATTACTTTAAGGATTAATGAATCTTGTTGCAGTTTATAATGTTGTTTTAATTTTCTTTCTACTTACGACGAAGTACCGTACGTAATATTCGCCCAGTGGTCTAAATTCCAGTATAATAATTAATATATAAAAATCATCTTAATCTTAATATACATATATAATTCTTCTGTGCGTGTGTTTGTCACCTTACTCCTCCTAAAGGGCTGGATCGATTTGGATGAAATTTTTTGTGTATATTTCAATGAGCTCCTGGATGGTTTGAAAGCTCAATTGGACCCGGAAGGTGGCGCTGCATTCGGTGTGTCAAAGAGTTTGTTTTTTTAGTAGTTTAAACGCGGGAGAATCCACGGGTACTGCTAGTTATACATAAAGATTTTGTTAATACCACTAAAGCCCGTCAATAGCTAGGTACTAAGCAAAAAAAAGAAAGCCAGTTGACAAATAAAGTACAAAAAGGTACTGAACATTTTTGCTTTTGCCTAATTTTATGCATTACAAATGAAATAGAATAAAACTAGGAAATGATAATATTTTTGATCGACTTCAAAGAAGAATATACTTAATTCTGGTGTTGTTTTTATGTATACATTTTCATGTGTCCTTAAATTTGAAGTAATTATTATTAAACGAAATGTTGATGTCGGTCTACCTTTTTACTTACAAGTCATTATTGTGTCACTTTATCGTTTACTAGCGACATAAGACCCTAAAGAATACAAAACTATCCCATGGGATCCGTACATTTTTCCGGGATGATATATAGCTTATAAGCTATTTATTGAGGAAGGCTATAGCCTTCCTCAATAAACGGGCTATCTAATGCAAAAAATTTTTATTAAATCGGATTAGTGATTCCTGAGATTATCGTGTTCAAACAAAAAATAAAACAGACAAGCAAAGAAACAAATTCTGCCTGATCATAATATTAGTAAAGATTTGGCACTAATTCATTTTTTTATATAATAAGTGAAGATTTGAAAGCTTAATTTTATTAATACTTGAAGGTATATTTTTGTTGAAATCTAAACTTGTTACTTCAAGAAAAGATTTAACTAACTTGCACTTTTCCAAGTCGTGGACATGTATACCTGTTTATTTTATACGTTTTTCTCAGTCTAATTAAAGGATAAAGCGAAGTTAGATCCTGTCATTAATCACGTATTACTTTGATGAGAAAACTAAACCCGACTAATGGATATTGTACTTGGGTCTTTTTAACTAGAACAGAACGATCTCCTCAGTGATCGACAATATGGGTTTCGCCGGAATCGGTCGACTGGGGACCTTCTAGTGTATGCCAATCACACCTTTGGCGAAACTATTGACCGAAGCCCCCGCTCCTCAGGCGATTGCCGTCTCCCTCGATGTCTCAAAGGCCTTTGACAGGGTCTGGCACGCTAGCCTTATAAATAAGCTTTCAGCTTATGGCATATCTCCTGGCCTGATCGGCTGGATTAAAGACTTCCTGAGCGACCGATTACTCAGAGTTGTAGTTGATGGTTGTTCATCACAACCCTTAAAGACCAACTCAGGAGTTCCTCAGGGGTCTGTTCTCTCTGCAACCTTGTTTCTGCTGCATATCAACGATCTGCTTATACCCGGTATCTATGGGTACGCAGACGACAGCACTATTGTAGAGAGATACCTGCCGAATCCTCGGGCCAGTAGAGATCAAATTCAGTCCGAAAGAGAGGCCATGGTAGAGCGGTTGAATCTCACACCAGGACAGTCTCCACTTGGGGCGATGCCAATCTTGTGAGTTTCAATGCCACCAAAACACAGGCGTGCCTGTTCACCACTAAAAGGAGTCCTTTCACCTTGACTCCTACTTTCCGGAATGTGCCTTTAGAATACAAAGAACGTCTGCAGTTGTTGGGGATGGACATCAGCCCCAACATGAACTACGGGCGGTTCATCGAATCTAAGGCTAATGTCGGTGCGAGGAAAGTTGGCATCCTTGCAAAGGTCCGACAGTATTTCATGCCGGGACAGCTTCTTGTTTTATATAAAGCGCAAGTCCGGTCGTGCGTGGAATACTGTAGCCACATATGGGCTGGTGCTGCGAAATGCCATCTGTCAGCCTTGGACTCAATTGAGACGCGTGCTCAAAGGCTTATAGATGACCCTACGCTGGTAAAAGCTAACTTACAAAGCCTCGATCACCGACGTAGGGTTGCCAGCGTTTGTGTATTCTATAGGTTACATTTCGGAGAGTGCGCGCAGGAACTACATGAATTAATTCCCCCATCCCCTTTCCATCATCGGACAACCCGACGAATGGCTGGTCTCCATCCTTATGTCATTTATTATATGTACGGCTAAGGATTGGAACAACCTGCCTGCGTCGGTGTTTCTGTCCGATTATAATATGGGTGTCTTCAAGGCAAGAGTGAATAGGTGGCTACTGAATTAGTGCGACTTACCATCTAAAACTGCGTTACCACTTACCATCAGGTGGAACGTAGTCAAGCACTAATTCTGAATAGTATAAAAAAAAAACGTCCCACTGCTGGGCACGGGCCTCCCTTCAATACGAGAGGGATCAGGCCATAGTCCACCACGCTGGCCAAGTGCGGGCTGGTGGACTTCACATGTCTTTCTAAAACTTGCTAGGTTCTCTCAGACATACAGGTTTCCTCACGATGTTTTCCTTCACCGTAAGGCAAGTGGTAATCATGTTAGAAATGATTCGCACGTGAAAATATCAGAGGTTCGAGACCTGGGATTTGAACCCGCTTCACTCGGTTTCCCAAGCGAGCGTGTTACCACTGAGCTACCACTGCCTTTAATTTAGATCGATATTACTAAAAGAGAAATGGATCGTTCTTGTTCAATATATTTTAATATGGTCCAAATAATGTTTTTATTTTAAAAAATTCAATTAAGTTTTTAAACTTAAAATTTCGTTTAAGTTTAATTATAAAATTTACTGTGTTATTACAAAATTACAAGAAGGTAAGCCTTTTGAGCCAATAGTAGCTTTCTCATGGACTTACAATACTTACATTTAAATTAAATTTAAAATTTACAATTGAATGTGTCTGTAAAAGTCTATTTGAATTAAGTCTGGTTTGAATAATTACAATATTGCTTTTGTGAAAATTTTAAGGTTTATTAAAATTCATAGTCAATTAAAAAATTACTATTTCAATTTTATTTTTTAATCTTGGGTTTAAAATACTGCTTAAGTTTCCATTACAATTTATTATTTTTATGCCAAAATTTATCAATGTGATAATATACAAAATAAACTCATCATGGATTACAACCCAATATTTTGAGGTCCAATTTGTAACTTACATTAATTCAATTGTTCACTGTACACTGTGCCTTAGACAAGCTTGTAGAAGACTGAAGAAGAATTCAAATAAATGTATTTAGCATTAAATTATTAACCAACTTCCAAAAAGGAGGAGGTTCTCAATTCGTCGGAATCTTTTTTCTATGTATGTTCACCGATTACTCGAAGACGCATGAACCGATTTGGATTTTTTTTTTGTTTCAAAGGGTCTCAGGTGGTCCCATATAAATTTTATCGAAATTGGTCGAGCGATTTTTTAAAAAATCAACAATAAATATATTTGTTAAATAAATTGTTTAATCGAATATGTTATTAAAAAACTTTCTTCTTACAAATTACCTGCTTATTACGTCTACATTAAAAATGAAAAAATAAAAACTTAAAAAAACCGACTTCCAGGTACTAAAATGTAAAAAATAACTAAACGGAGGTTTTCATTTTAGTTTTTTTACAGATTTACACACTAGGCGTAGCATAAGCTTACTACGATTTTGGAAATAAAAATTCGCAGTCCTAAGAAAAACTAGTGAAAGATTCATCATTCAGCGGGACTAAAATTATCTTTTATCTTTATTTTGTAGAATCAATAAAATAATTCTCCAACATTGAAATAGTTAATCAGATTTTTCCCAAAGTGTGTATTCTATAAAATCATTAATGAAGGCCTTGAAACAAAAATGTTTTTTAAATATTTTTACTAAAATTAAAAAAAATACCAATGTAACTGAGAATGACATATTCAATAAAGCAAAGACATAGAAAATTGAAAATAAAGTCTACAGTCAACATACTGTGTGATCGCCAAACAATTGAAAGATAGGTTATTAATTTCAACAATTAATTAATAGATATGTATAAATAATCCACAAACTTTAATGTATTATAACAACAAATGAACGTAAACAAAAGTAAGAATTGAAAACCATCATCTAAACATATAATAAAATTGTAACTAAGCCGGATCTGTACTTTAAATATTTTTTGGAAAATCTCATTGAAATAAACATTATTATCGATACAGAGGCCGGATCTATAGTTTTTAGAATTTTTGTCTGTCTGTCTATCTGTTTGTCTGTTACCGCATCACAGAAAAACCACTGTAGGGATTTTGATGAAATTTGGTATGGTGATAGCTGGTTATCCGGGTCAACAAGTATAGGATACTTTTTACCGCGGGAAAATATCTCATTTCTGAGAAAAAATACAAAAACGGCAATGTAAGAGTATACTAATATGTAAAACCTAAGAATTTGATTTTTGGTCATCTGAACGCGGGCGGAGTAGTGGGCAATGCTAGTATATAGGATAAAATCCGTTAAAGTATAAATCGTTAGAACAAACAGAATACTCTACATTTTCTTTGTCTCTATTTCATGTTCTCTTTGATAGGATTAATTGAGCATTAACTGAGGCTTTATTTACTGTAATGTACTCTTGTACATGTTAGAATCAATATGGACCTGAATGAATCGAAGTTGTCTTAAAAAAGGATGTCTCTTAACTTTTTAAATATTATGTACAGCCACAGACCATAGCTATAAAGTATTATTGTTATATATTTTTAGAATACTTAGACTAACGGGAATAAGACTTAGACTAAACCATGCAATGGATTTCAAAAAGTTTTTGTTACTGTCGTTTTTTCTAGGCTTATAATAATATTTGTCGTGTTATCCATATACTACGAATATCATGATTAGTGGTTATTTTTTTTTGTGGACGTTGTCAGGGCTCAAATAATAAAGTATTCAATGCTAAATATAAAATTTTATCAGATAAATCAGAAATCAGAATGTTATAATTTTGAAACGGTATTCTAATGATTTAGAGCAACAGCGGATTTGGAACGCCAATCATCGACTTCCATCTACGAGTACAATATCAAAACATAACTCTCTATGATCCACCATGATCAATGTTACAAAGCCACGTATCTCCAATGAATACCGTGATGGCGTCTCGACCCCGCTCGAGACAGTCTCTGCTCTAAATTCAAAATAATTTTACAAGCAATAAAAAGTAAACTAAACAACATAATGACTTTAAACAATAAGGTTTCACATTCTAGCAGAAAAAGGTAACTAAATCCTCCTCCGTCATATTTATACCTATTTATCGAAAAAAGTCGATGTTTTGTAAACAAGTCGTCAAGCAAAACGAGTGGGTACTGGGTAGTATTATTAACTTAAAAGGCACTAAATTACGCACCCGAACGAAGTGAGGCTTGTACTAGTTTACTATAGTTATGACAAATTATTACAAATTAAACTTAAGATTGTCTTTTACAGAAATATTTAAAGGCAGGTACGTCCTCAAAACGACTATCACAGGAAGCCATTATCAGTCCCTTTTGAATAAGGAATGCTTTTGTTTCCTTATATTTAACATTAATAATTCAAAATTCTTGTCCGTAATTTCCATTAAGAGCAATCTATTAGTATTTATTGTATAATAAATATTGATATTGACAATTTTTGTTTGACATAAAACAATTTAAAGAGAGGACATTTATTTATTTTTTTTTTTTTTTAATATGGCTTATAGTTGAGAGGACATTTAATACGTTATTCTTTATTTATTTATAATCTATCGACTCACCCTCTCTCTGTACGGGTTCCTCCCTTGGTACGTTCTAACGATTAGTATTGATTTCTCAGGGATGAAATATTTTCCCGCAGTAAAAAGTATCCTATATGTTGACTCAGATAACCAGCTATCGTCACACCAAATTTCATCAAAATATGTCCAGTGGTATTATCGTGATACGCTCCCAGACAGACAAAAATTTTAAAAACTACAGATTCGGCCTCTGTATCGATAATGATGATTATATCAATACGATTTTCCAAAAAAATAATATAATGTACAGATTCGACTGAGTTGGAATTCTATAATATGTATAGATAAACAGTACATAGAGTTAAAAAAACACTAAAACATTTATCATTAGAGAAAAAATTGTTCTTAAAATTAATATAAGACTACCTTTGAAAATATTTTTTTAATTACATATCGCTATCATACGAACACTATCAAAGGAGTTTTTAATCTATACATATAATTAAATTGTAACTAAGTCGAATCTGTACATTAAATATTTTTTGGAAAATCTTATTGATAAAACATTATTATCGATACAAAGGCAGAATCTATAGTTTTTAGAATTTTGTCTGTCTGTCTGTTACCGCATCACAGAAAATCCACTGGAGGGATTTTTGATGAAATGGATACTTTATACCGCGGGAATTTATCTCATATCTGAGAAAAAACTACATTGTAAAAGTATACTAGTATGTTAAACTTAAGAATTTGGTTTTTGGTCAACTGAACGCCTGCGGAGCCGCGGGCAACGCTAGTATAAAATAAAAAGTATGTAATATTTTTGCATATTTGTGCCTTTAATATGATAAGGTATCACTTATAACTTAATCTACACATTTGTGCTGTTTGTCTATAAGGAATTCTATTGTGTGCCTTTGTTCAAGTCACATTTATTTCGGCACTTCTTTGACTATAGATTGGTACGTACATACGAGTGCTTTGTATTGGGAATCTCATAAACCTGTCAATACTTCATCATTATAATATACTAGCAGAACCCGTGGCTTCGCTTGCGCTAAAACTACAAAAAAAAAACTCCAAAATGATAGGTTTCATGCAAACTTTCATCCGCTATTTTACGCCCTTAAGGGATGAATTTCGAAAAAATGCTAAAACACGTATTTAATTAATTGTATTGAAGAGCATTTATACCATTAATTGTATTATAACGTGCGTTCTCGTGGGAAAGAGATACTCTCCCGCGGTAAAGGAAGCCTATGTCACTCTCCAGCCCTCCAACTATCTCCACACAAAAATCACGGCAATCCGCCTAGCCGTTTCAAAAGACAAACAAACACACTTTCACATTTATAATATTAGTATGGATTTCCTAAGCAATTTTGTGACTTTATATAATCATACATATCATTTTGATTAAATTGGAGATGTACTGAACCCAACATAAATAGACTCATTAAAGTCATTTCATAAGCGAAATTATACGCAAAATATCTAATATATAAAATTTCCATGTCACAATGTTAGTTACCGTACTCCTCCGAAACGGCTTTACCGATTTTTACCA